>JAGXJF010005557.1:0-27350 GCA_019208055.1 Stipa capillata | reverse complement strand
CAACTTAAGACACAATGTGTGTGCTATGTCCTTTGACCTGAGATTGTCGTATGTGCTTGATATGTGTAAATGACTTACTTAGGGGTTGCCGAACGCTGCTCCGTAACTGGGTAGTCGTAAAGGTTGCCTTCTTGTTTGTCATGAAGCATGATGCGAGTCATGGTCAATCGAGATGAGATTTCCCCCTCCGTGATGAGAGAGATATCTCAGGGCCCCTCGAGTGATCAGATCCAGAAATGCATGGCCGTGCTACTTAAGGTTAAAGAGTTAACCTAGTAAAGGATTCCAAGACACGTGATCGTGAAAGAGCTGCCAAGCTCAAGTTTGAACTTGACAAATATCGTGAGGCAAAGGGAGTTGCATACATAACATTGTGATGGCTCGTCCGATACAATCTTTACGTACGTTTGGGAGTTGGCATGTCCTGCTAGGGGCCGCTACCAATTAGTGACCGAGTGGGATTACTTGGTTCATGTCTAAACGTGCGTGAACCTATAGGGTCGCACACTTAAGGGGCAGAAGCCTCCGAATTAGACTAGGCATTGAGTCCTAATAAGCCTCTAACGTAGAAGCCCATTATGGGGACGTCTATATAAGGAGGAGGACGGACGTGTTAGGGTTAAGCCAACTCAGAGTTCCTGAAACCCTAGCCATCACCCCTCCCACGCCTAAAGTTGCCCGCTCAGATCTAGCAATCCGGACGAGCGACGTTCCTCCCTGAACGTGTGGATACCGTGGAGGCGTTGCAGCTGTGACGCTTGGACGATCCGTCCAAGGGAACTGTGAGGAAGAGATGAACTGTTCGAGGGAACCACGAGGAGGAGAAGGTAGTACGACTACAGCTGCTTCCGCTGTATCGACTCTACTTCCTCTACGGCACTGCGCGACAAGGGGTAATCTCGTGATCTATTGCTACAGCAATTCCTAGTTTACGCGGTAGAAAATTTTGTTTTGCGTTAGTGTAGCCTACCCGTATCCCAATAGGTTCGGGGTTGCCAGAGAAACTCCTCTGCCCTCTGGGCTTCGATGGATGGCTAGAGGTGGGCCATGGACCAACATTTGAAGCAGGTGGTTAGTTTGAGGTGGCGTAGCAGCATTGCTGGCCACTGATGGGGAAGACGGCAAGTAGGAGGAGGCGGTGGAGACCCCCTGCGGTTAGGAGGCAGCAATTAATGGTGGTGGATTCGGCTACAACAGCTACAAAAGAAGGAGCAAGAGGCCAGGGCGGAATGGAGTTGATGATAGCGGTGATATTGCACCGGCACTAGTACAGAAATAGATATCTGAGGCAGTTCAAATAGCACATCTGAGGCGGTTATAGCAGCTGCCTCCATAGAGTGGTTGCGGATATGGGGGCATGCATCAGAGGCGGTTACGCAACCGCCTCGGATAGAACTTATCCGAGGCAGTTGAAATGCGTGAACCACCTCGGATAGGACTTATCAGAGGTGGTTAAATTTCCTTAACTGCCTCGGATTACGTCTTATCCGAGGCGGTCAAGATAACTTAACCGCCTCCCATAAGGTCCTATCCGAGGCAGTCGGGATAACTTAACCGCCTCCGATAAGGTCTTATCCGAGGCGGTTGAGATAACTTAACCGCCTTCGATAAGGTCTTATCCGAGGCGGTTTACGCATTTCAACCGCCTTGGATAAGTTCTAACCGAGGCATTTGCGTAACCGCCTCGGATAAGTTTTTGAGATATCCGAGGCGGTTGTTAAGTTGCAACCGCCTCAGATATGTTTTTAAATAGGCATTATTTTGCCTAGTTTACTAGCCTCCCTGAAAAAGCAAACAGTTCATACAAAGTGTGCAAAGCACAGCACGTCTATAACAGATTTATATAGCACGCTATTCAATCATTCATTCTCGCGTCGATCACAAGACATAAATTTCAAACATTCACACACATACGCATATAAATAATATTATAAAACTTGTTCACTTGTGACATAAACTTAATTCACAGCAAAGATATTGATCAAATACAAAAAAGTAAACCTCTCTTAAGTTCTTCACATGAATAGAACAACTCGCAGAAGCCTCCGTACACGATATCTGTTGATAAAGAAGTCTCATTTGTCAAATAGTGACATTCATAAGAAAAAGATAGAATTATTTGACACCCACATATACGTTAGCACCGAGAGAAAAAATAAACATGACATTTACAAACTTCAAGTGCACTTATCAGGCGGTTGAAATAGCACATCCGAGGCGGTTATATCAGCCGCCTCCACGGAGTGGTTGCGGATATGGGGGCATGCATTGGAGGCGGTTATGCATCCGCCTCGGATTAGACTTATCCGAGGCGGTTGAAACGTGGCAACCACCACGGATAAGGAGTAATCGGAGGTGGTTACATTTTATTAACCGCCTCGGATAAGGAGTTATCCGAGGCAGTCAGAATAACTTAACCGCCTCAGATAAGGAGTTATCCGAGGCAATCAGAATAATTTAACTGCCTCGGATAAGTAGTTATCCGAGGCGCTCAGAATAACTTAACCGCCTCGGGTAACTCCTTATCCAAGGCAGTGAAGATAGCTTAACCGCCTCCATTAGAAGATATCTGAGGCGGTTGTTAAGTTGCAACCGCCTAGGATATGTTTTTAAACAGGCATTATTTTGCCTAATTTACTAGCCTCCCTGAAAAAGCAAACAGTTCATATGAATTTTCTATAGCATAGCACATATACAACAGATTTATATAGCACACTATTCAATCATTCATTCTCGCATCAATCACAAGACATAAACTTCAAACATTCACATACATACACATATAAGTAATATTACAAAACTTGTTCATTTGTGACATATACTCAATTCACAGCAATGATATTGATCAAATTGAAAAAAGTAAACATCTCTTAAGTTCTTCACATGAATAGAACCACTCGCCGCAGCCTCTGTACACGATATCTGTTGATAAAAAAGTCTCATTTGTTAAATAGTGACATTCATAAGAAGAAGATAGAATTATTTGACACCCATATATACGTTAGCACCGAGAGAAAAAGTAAATGACATTTACAAACTCCAAGTGCACTTATCATTGGAGACCACAAGTTTGAAAGATAACTACAAAGTTTGAAGCTTCCGAACTAGAAACCTAACTAATGACCTAACTAGAAACCTAAGTAATGATCTAACTAATCACAATCCTAAGTTCCTAGCTTGCCGCCGAGATACTGAAGCGTCCTTGGGCACTAATGACCTCGTTGTTTAGGAAGCTAGCGATGTGCGACCGGATTTGGGCCATGTCCATGTCTTCTAACTGTTTGATTACCATGATTTTCGCCCCTTCCTGCAAACATGAAGCTTACGCTCAGGGCGAATAGCATGATTAAACACTAGACATTAGTAGTGGCGATGGTTCGTACCGCTAGATCACCGTACTTTGGGTTGTTGCAAGGGGCTAGCATGTGGAAACACACGTAATACCCACAGACGTCGGACCCTTCGGGTTGTTGCCGGCACTACAAAAGGGATATCGATTAGGTATAGAGTGCAGAAGTATGATGGCATTAGTTCGAGGAGTCAAGGACATTACGAAATACCTTAAACTTGGAGTCAGGGCGTAACTCGACGGCCACTCCCTCCTTGTGTCTCCCTCCTTGTTGGACGTACGTGCCGAACACTCTACGTGATTGAAAACAATTAGCATCGAACTGTCTTTTCCTTTGGGACGAAAAAAGAATAGGCATGGACGAAGTCAAAAGTTTTGGTACTCACTCGTCGAGTAGACGCATGATGTCCACGTACGCTTGCTTGCGATGGTCAGCGCTACGCCTCATGGAATCAAGGTAATATACCTTATTCCACTTCGGCATGATCACGAGGAGGATCCTATGGCCCCTGGTTATACGATGCAAAGTTATTACGTGTTTAGCCGTCGAATGATGAGAATTTGCAAAGGATGTGGCTTACCCGATGTTATAGGCAACCTGGATGGAATCTCGTGCGGAGTACTGATGGAGTAAATGCACGACGTAATCCCGTACCAGGTTCTTATTTGCCGCGATGCTTTGGGCCGAGATCAAATGTGGGTCGCCGAACCCCACAGAGTTGCTCATCTTCCTTTTATCGGTCAGATCAATCATGTATCTAAGTATAGGAGAAGAGTGAGTTAAATTGCAGGCACTTAGCGGTGATAAAACAAAATGGTGCTGTGTTGTAAGGACTTACAGCGTGAAGCATCGCATGAGCCCGGCGTCCAGCTCACGGTAGTGGAACATGTCAAAGATGTCAGAGAAGTCCACGGGAAACATGTTTCCTTGACGGTGCTTGAAATTGTCCTCCTTGAAGCAAACTACGACGCCGACTTCTGTATCTGGGAATGGCCTATTCGACATCTCGAGGTAATGATCATGAAGCGTCCGGCAGGCGATGCCCAGGTTCACGCTAGCGTCCACCATAGGTTGTCCCGGCACATGTTGGCGAGCTAGCTTTGCCATAGGATATTTAACATCATCCGCCCGTTTCGAACCTGACTTCTTGCCTCTAACTACTTTCAGCTTGGATGTGGCCCCTTGACTCCTCATTCGAACACGACTTGGCCGTGAGCTCTCCACTTGTGGTACTGCCGGGAGTTCAGGGGCTGTCGGCATTGGCTGAGGAAAGGTGAGCTGCTTCGAAACCTCCGGTGGAGATGGATCAACCACCGGTGAAAACCTCATCCCTTCATCCGGCGAACATAAAGGATAGGACGGTGCGGTCGGTGCTGATTCGAGGAGTATGTCCTTCTTTGGCCACTGGACGAACGACCCGACCGCCTCGCTTAGCAATTGCATCTCATCAGCTTCTCGCGCGTTCGGCAAGGGACAGTTAGCGAAGGTCGGGTTGATTGACTCGACCTGCACTCGCGTGAAGCCTGCCGTTAACGGGACATCGTGCATCACCGTTCCAGGAGGAGATGGCCACACCTAACCGTACGCGGCGTCCATTGAGAAGTTCGTCGTAGCGAACTGTATCTGCATCTTGCACTGCACCGGACCCCCAATTTGGTCGATGGGAGAAACATCGTTCGCACCCGAGGTGCAGCTACTTCAGTGGGCACTCGGGCTTGCGGCTTGCACCCTGTCTTGCAGGTACTGTGCTGAAAGCCTCTCCTCCATGGCTCTCATCCTTTCTTCAAATTGCGCCTCAAGGGACGATTGTATCTCTGCTTTCATCTGCTCGGCTCTAGCTTTCTTCCTCTGCCGATGTGCCTCCTACGTATCGCCGGTGAAGGCTTTGCCCCATGTTGCCAGATTTCCAAAACCCCTAGTGTGTCCAAAGGGCTCCCTGGTGCCGATGGCCTTGGAGAGTATGTCTTTCTCCCGACTTGGCACAAATGAGCCTTGAGAAGCCTGCTCATTCAGCCCTACCATTCTCTGATAGACCTCCTCATCTTCTGGGTTTCACTAGACGTGTTGACCACGAGGATCCACCTTCGACCTCCCCCTACACCAGTCCCGGATGCGGCTATCGCTGAAATCTGAGAACACCGGCTGCTGTCCGTGCTTCTCCGCTTCCTCGTCCTCCTTCGCCCATTTCTTCTTAGCACCGACGTACCCTGAGGTGCCGAGATAGTGCGGGTGCTTGTTCCTCCTGGCTAGCTCCTGCCCCTTCTGGCTATCTGCCTGGAACTCTTCAGAAGACTTCAAGGTGCAGAATTCCACCCAATCTTCTTCGGATACATCTGGGTATGCCTGGCAAGGCGACTTATCTTGCTTGAGATAGTCCCTCACCAGTCTGTGCTTGAAATTCCTTCAGCACTTCCCAGCCGTCAGTATAGTTGCTTGGCAGAAATCGACTTTGACCTCTTCTGGGTACATGAAGGAGCCCTTGACTTCGTCGAACAGGGACCTCCGCTCCTCCCGTGTCAGCTCGCCCCAATCGACGAGGGTGATCCTAACCCTAGAACGGGCGACCACCCCGCATAACGTCCGCCACATCTTCCGGGTTTCTTCCAGCTCAGGAACTCCGGTCACCGGATCCAAGCTCTAAACTACCCATCTGCCCTTCGGCTGACCCGATGGCTTCCTTGGTTTGTGAGAACCCTTTCCTGACAATGTCGACGGTCTTGGCGAGCCCGATGGCGATACCGTAGGGGAGGACGGCGGGGAGATCGTCTCCATTCTAATAGAAACTTGGCATAACCATAGTTTAGAAGTCAAAAATGAAAAATATGAAAGATCAAAGATCTCAATTTCTTCTAACAACTAGGGTTTTCCGGCCAAAGATGTAGTTCTAACAACTCTTGAAGTATGAAAGCGGCGGGGAGTTCGTCTCCATTCTAATAATGACAAAACATCATAAGCAGAGAAGAGACTTACCTTACATGACATTTGATATGCAATCTCCAATGTACGAACATTTCTCCAATGTACCAGCTCCGTTTCCCGCTCAAGTCAGAAGCCTCTATGCGGACCCCACTATTTTGAAATGTGCTTTTCTTATCTTGATCTCTCGTGTAGAATGTGTATCTGTTAATGTCATATCCTTGCCAAGTGATAACTTCGAATGTTGGGCCCTTCGCATACTAGGTTAGCATGTCGCTAGAGGCACCTAAACAAAGACGCTCCTTGAACCACTTGTTGAATTCTTTGTTATGCTCTCTCGTCCTCCACGCATCGGTTCTATTTGGATGCTCTTGCCTTAACTTTGCCCTGTGCTCATCCATGTATGGGGCAACGGCGGTCATGTGTTGCAGCACCGTGAAATGGGCGAGAGCGTGACCAGCTTGATCGGCCGTTATTGATTTCTTTCAGATGGTCCCAACACCATCAAGCCTGCCTTCGTGCCGAGAGCGTGGCACGCCAATTAGTTGGTTTGACTCCATGTAGTCAACACAAAACTCGACAACCTCCTCCGCAGCGTAACCTTCGACAATACTTCCCTCCGGTCGATACCTGTTTCGCACGTAGTGCTTCAAGATTCCCATGAATCTTTCAAACGGCTACGTGCTCCGAAGGAAGACAGGCCCGCACATCTTGATTTCGTGCACGATGTGGACGATGAGATGTACCATTATATCGAAGAAAGACGGGGGAAAATACATCTCTAGCTAACATACAGTATCTGCCGCTGCTAACTCCAGATCATCTAGTTCGAACACGTCCATCACCTTCTGTGAAATCTTGTTGAAGAAGAAGCACAGGTTGGTCATACATTCTCAGATGTTAGGTGGCAGAATATTCCTGATTGCAATTGGGAGCATCTGTGTCATCATAACATGGCAGTCATGAGACTTTGTGCTAATTAGTTTCAAATCCTGCATCGAGACAAGCCTCTTGATGTTGGAGGAGTAGCCCGACGGAACCTTCACACCGTGCAAGAACTTGCAAAACTCAGTTCTCTTGGCCTTCGATAAAGTGTAACAGGCAGGGGGGATGTATGTCTTTCCGTTAGGCAGAAGTACGGGCTCCAGCTCGGGCCTGATTCCCATATCAACCATGTCAAGTCAGGCCTTAACGCCATCCTTTGTCTTGTCCTTCATGTTTAGTAGTAGACCCAGCACGCTGTCATAGACATTCTTCTCTATGTGCATCACATCGATGCAGTGTCGGACGTCTAGATCCTTCCAGTATGGTAGGTCCCAGAACACCGATCGCTTCTTCTAGTATGCGGACTCATCTGTGGCCTTTTTTTTCTGACCCTTTCCAAGCACGACATTGACATCGCTAACCTTCTTGAATATCTCTGCACCGCTTAATGGCATTGGTTTCGCACCGTTCTCTGTTCTCCCGTTGAACTGTGACTTCCACCTCTGGTAACGGTGCCTTATAGGCAGGAACCTCCGGTGACCCATGTACACCACTTTCCCGTAATTCCTGAGACTTAGGGTCACGGTATTCTCCATGCATATGACACAACCTTTGTGTCCTTTCACCGTTTGACTGGAGGTGTTGCCGAGAGCGGGAAAGTCTTGGATCGTACAGAATAGCATGGCCCACAGAGTGAAGTATTGTCTTTTGGCCGCATCCCATACCTGCACTCCTGTGTTCCACAGTGTTTGTAGATCATCCATCAACAGTTGGAAATACACGTCGATGTCGTTTCCAGGTTGCTTAGGCCCTTCGATAAGTATGGACATCATAATGTACTTCCTTTTCATACAAAATCAGGGAGGTAGGTTGTACATACTGAGAAGTACGGGCCAGGTGCTGTGTCGGCTACTCATGTTGCCAAATGGGTTCATTCCATCCGTATTCAGTGCAAACCTTACATTTCTGGTTTCCGCAGCAAAAAGAGGATACTTCCTATCGAAGTTTCTCCACTGGATAGCATCGGTAGGGTGTCTTAGCTTTCCATCGGATGTCTTCCGCTCGTCCGCATGCCAGCGAAACAGTTTTGCTTCCTTCGGGTTTGCAAACAGATGCTTCAGGCGCGGGATTACAGGCAGGTACCAAGCAACCTTCACAGGAGTCCCCTTCGTCACCTCGATGGATTCCTCTGCTCCTTCTACTCCAATCTTACCCTTGTACCGAGAAGCCTTGCACATAGGGCATGAATGTAGCTTCGCAAACTCTTTCCGGTATAGGATACAGTCGTTCCGACATGCATGTATCTTTTCAACTTCCAGTCCCAACGGACAAAGCACGTTCTTCGCTCTGTATGTGTTTATGGGTAACTTATTCCCCTCCGGAAGCATGTCACCTAGGAGGCCCAACAACTCGTTGAAGCTCTTGTCAGACCAGCTGTTGCTCGCCTTCAGCTTCAATAGTTCAAGCACGGCATATAATAGAGTGAACTTAGCCTTGCATCCTGCGAATAGCGGTTTCTCCGAGGCCCCCATTAAGCCTAGGAATTGTTGGTACTCTTTCTCGGTTTCATGCCCTTCAAAATCACGCAACATCTGTTCCAGCTCAGGCATCGAGTCGGGATCATCGGACATCTCATGGTCTAAATCACAACCGATATCAAAGGGCATATCGGTTGCTTCTTCATCGGCAAAAATATCATCATCTGATACTACGGCTTGATCTTCACCGTGCTTGGTCCAAGTTGAATACCCTTCCGTAAAACCTCCCTTGAAGATGTGGTACTTAATATAATGGAGCTCAAAAATCCTTACGTTACCACAGTCTACGCATGGATAATATGTGTCAGCTCTACCCTCTCTCAACATGTCCACCTCGGTAGCTACCATAAATGCTCTCACTCCATCTCTGTACGCCTCTGTGTTGCGAGCTCCATACATCCACGATCGATCCATCTAAGCCATGCATATGGAAAGTTCAAATTTTAGTTAAAAATACGAAGTGCATCGACTTCGTGACATGAGTTCAACATTTCTTCAATTACTAATTAACCTAACTGAATTCTTAAAATAATATCACTAACCTAACTAATTAATATAATTAACTAACCATACTAATTGACTAATATAACTAACCTATATATACGTGTCGACTCTCTTCAATTACTAACTAACCAAAGTACCATTTTTTGCATATAAAAATTAAGCCATCATTCTTTGCCTTTTCCATTTTAGCCACAAAATTCCTCCAAAATTTGCATATCTTAACTCATAATTGCTACACATTCGAACATACAATAATGAATCAAATATCCCCATGAATCTAAATGTGATCATATAATTCAATATTCTCAATGTCCAAGAAACAAAGCAATATCACAAAATTATTGGATAAATGATTCAAAAACTAAATACTAACCTTTGCTAATCAACAAGGAAGTATTATCTCCAACTACTCTTCCAAATGTAGCTTCTCCACCGAAAAATCGCCAGCATATCGCCACATTTAAGACATGGTCGTATGTCTGCTCGCGTAGCACAATTAATATTGTGAACCATATTGGAGGCGGTTAAATCCAAACAAGCACCTCGGATATCAATGATAAGGAGGCGGTTATATATCATCAATCGCCTCTCATATGTGCTAATTTATCCGAGGCGGTTGACAATATATAACCGCCTCGGATATTGGACTTATCTGGGGCAATCAGAAATAAGAAACCGCCTCGGATAACATTGGAGGCGATTACTTATTTCTAACCGCCTCGGATGTGGACGTTATCCGAGGCGGTTGCTCCCGAGCTCGTTATCGGAAGCGAGTTTTTCGTACTAACTGCTTCCGACATGTGTTATTCGTGGCGCTTTTACTTAACCGCTTCGGATAAGCCACCTCATATAGACCATTCTGTACTAGTGATGGGTCATCTTTGAATCCAACACGTTCAAGGTCTACTGTTGTGCAGCCGTACTTATCGACCTTCGTAGATTGCAGATTGACCCAATGGCACTGGAATAATGGGAATTTGAAGTACATATAGTCCAACTCCCAAATATCCTCGATGAACCCATAGTACTAGCTCCGTTTACCGCTTATGTCAGAAGCCTCTATGCGGACCCCACTATTTTGAAATGTGCTTTTCTTATCTTGATCTCTCATGTAGAATGTGTATCCGTTAATGTCATATCCTTGCCAAGTGACGACTTCGAATGTTGGGCCATTCGCATACCAGGTAAGCATGTCGCTAGAGGCACCTAAACGAAGACACTCCTTGAACCACTTGTTGAATTCTTTGTTATGCTCTCTCGTCCTCCACGCATCGGTTCTATTTGGATGCTCTTGCCTTAACTTTGCCCTGTGCTCGCCCATGTACGGGGCAACGGCGGTCGTGTGTTGCAGCACCGTGAAATGGGCGAGAGCGTGACTAGCTTGATCGGCCGTTATTGATTTCTTTCTGATGGTCCCAACACTATCAAGCCTGCCTTCGTGCCGAGAGCGTGGTAGACCAATTAGTTGGTTCGACTCCATGTAGTCAACACAGAACTTGACAACCTCCTCCGCAGCGTAACCTTCGACAATACTTCCCTCCGGTCGATACCTGTTTCGCACGTAGTGCTTCAAGATTCCCATGAATCTTTCAAACAGGTACATGCCCCGAAGGAAGACGGGCCCGCACATCTTGATTTTGTGCACGATGTGGATGATGAGATGCACTATTATATCGAAGAAAGATGGGGGGAAATACATCTCTAGTTGACAAACAGTCTCCGCCGCTGCTAACTCCAGATCATCTAGTTCGAATACGTCCATCACTTTCTGTGAACTCTTGTTGAAGAAGAAGCAGAGGTTGGTTATTGATTCTCGGATGTTAGGCGGCAGAATATTCCTGATTGCAATTGCGAGCATTTGTGTCATCATAACATGGCAATCATGAGACTTCATGCCGATTAGTTTCAAGTCCTGCATCGAGACGGGCCTCTTGATGTTTGCGGAGTAGCCCGACGGAACCTTCACACCATGCAAGAACTTGCAAAACTCGGTTCTCTCGGCCTTGGATAAAGTGTAATAGGCAGGGGGATGTATGTCTTCCCGTTAGGCAGAAGTACAGGTGCCAGCTCGGGCCTGATTCCCATATCAACCATGTCAAGTCGGGCCTTAACGCCATCCTTCATCTTGTCCTTCATGTTTAGCAGTAGACCCAGTACGCTGTCACAAACATTCTTCTCTATGTGCATCACATTGATGCAGTGCCGGACGTCTAGATCCTTCCAATATGGTAGGTCCCAGAACACCAATTGCTTCTTCCAGTATGCGGACTCATCTGCGGCCTTTTTTTCCAACCCTTTCCAAGCACGACATTGACATCGTTAACCTTCTCGTATACCTCTGCACTGCTTAATGGCCTTGGTTTCGCACCATTCTCCGTTCTCCCGTTGAACTATGACTTCCACCTCCGGTAACGGTGCCTTATAGGCAGGAACCGCCTGTGACCCATGTACACCACTTTCCCGTAATTCTTGAGACTTAGGCTCACGGTATTCTCCATGCATATGACACAATCTTTGTGTCCTTTTACCGTCTGACCAGAGGTGTTGCCGAGAGTGGGAAAGTCTTGGATTGTGCAGAATAGCATGGCCCGCAGAGTGAAGTATTCTCTTTTGTCTGCATCCTATACCTGTACTCCTATATTCCACGGTGTTTGTAGATCACCCATCAATAGTTGAAAATACACGTCGATATCGTTACCAGGTTGCTTAGGCCCTTCGATAAGTATGGACATCATAACATACTTCCGTTTCATACAAAGCCAGGGAGGTAGGTTGTACATACTGAGGTGTACAGGCCAGGTGCTGTGTCGGCTGCTCATGTTGCCAAATGGATTCATTCCATCTGTACTTAACGCAAACCTTACGTTCCTAGTTTCCACCGCGAATCGAGGATACTTCCTATCGATGTTTCTCCACTGGATAGCATCGGCAGGGTGTCTTAGCTTTCCATCGGATGTCTTTCGCTCGTCCGCATGCTAGCGAAACAGTTTTGCTTCCTTCGGGTTTGCAAACAAACGCTTCAGGCGTGGGATTACAGGCAGGTGCCAAGCAACCTTCGCAGGAGTCCCCTTCGTCACCTCGACGAATTCCTCAGCTCCTTCTACTCCAATCTTACCCTTGTACTGAGAAGCCTTGCACACAGGGCATGAATGTAGCTTCGCAAACTCTTTTCGGTATAGGATACAGTCATTCCAACATGCATCATTAATTTTTTTCTTTTTTACCCTCAAAATTCCTTAAAAATTTGCATACCTTCACACTAAATTTATATGCATTCAACCATATGATAAATCAAACAACTCCATCGATCTAATTATGATCATATAATTGAATATTCTCAATGTCCAAGAAACAAAGCAAAATCACCAAATTTTTGGATGAAATGATTCAAAAACTAAACACTAACCTTTGCTAACCAACAAGGAATTATTATCTCCAACTATACTCTTCCAAATGTAGCTTCTCCAAGGAAAAATTGCCAGCAAATAGCTCAAAAAATCGCCAGCAAATCGCCACATTTAAGACTTATCTACCTCTACTGGTCGTATGTCTGCTCGCGCAGCACAATTAATACTGTGAATCATATTGGAGGCGGTTAGATCCACATAACCGCCTCGAATATCACTTATATGGAGGCGGTTATATATTAGCAACCGCCTCTGATGTGTACTCACATATCAAAGGCGGTTGACGATATATAACCGCCTCGGATAAGGCCATTATCCGAGGCGGTCAGAAATAAGTAACCGCCTCGGATAACATTGGAGGTGGTTATTTATTTCTAACTGCCTTGAATGTGGTCATTATCTGTGGCGGTTGCTCCCGGACTCATTATCTGAGGCGGTTTTTTCGTACTAACCGCTTCCGAAAAATATTATTCGTGGCGCTTTTACTTAACCGCCTCGGACAAGCCGCCTCGTATAGATGATTCTGTAGTAGTGAGGGGATTCCTTTGCATGAGTTCTGAACTTCAGAACAAATTGAAAAGGTGCTGAGCTGCCATTAATTTTCTTTAAAACTTTAGATCATGTGTCCAAGGTTTTAAGTTTAAGTAAATTTTAAATCGACCTACATGATGGCATGAGTTGCAACAAGCTTAAATTTTCTTCAAGTTGAGCTCTAAGGTTAGATGTACACGCTTACACACAATCGGTTGTTACAAAGCCTACCCCCTTAAAATAATCTTGACCTGAGATTCCTAGCGATTAGAAAAGAGAGAGGGATATTCGGCTCGGAGTAGGTCTTCTCGTTCCCACATGGCTTCATCTTCGGTGTGATTGCTCCATTGGACTTTATAAAATTTGATGGAGCGACAATGGGTTTGACGCTCAGCCTCGTCAAGGATGCGAATAGGATGCTCCCAATAAGAAAGATCTTCGTTCAACTCAAGATCTTCAATTGGAGCCTCTACGGCAGGAGGACGAAGACATCGTCTCAACTAAGATACATGGAAGACGTTATGAACTTCGAACAGGGAGGGAGGGAGCTCTAACTCATATGCTACAACCCCTCGTTTGGCAAGGATCTTGAAGGGCCAATGAATCGAGGAGCCAATTTACCGGTCACTTTAAAACGATGAGTACCCTTGAATGGAGTAACTCAGGGATAAGCCTTTTCTCTGACCTCAAAGGTGATATCTTGACGCTTTGGATTAGCATATTGCTTTTGACGGGATTGAGCAGTTCGAAGTCTCTCTCGAATGATTCGAACTTGAGTTTCAGCTTCTCTTATAAAGTCTAGCCCAAAGAGTTGACGTTCTCTAGTCTCGAACCAATTGAGGGGAGTCCTACATTTTCTTCCATAAAGAGCTTCGAAAGGCTCCATGCTGAGATTAGCTTGATAGCTATTATTATAAGAAAACTTGGCATAGGGTAAAATTTTCTCCCAGTTTGCACCGAAGGAGAGAATACATGCTCTCAACATGTCTTCCAGGATTTGGTTAGTTCTTTCGGTTTGACCTCCAATTTGGGGGTGATATGCCGTGCTAAAGGAGAGATGAGTTCCCATAGCATCATGGAGAGACTGCCAGAGCTGGTTGACGAACTGAGTGCCTCGATCAGAAATGATCCGCTTCGGAACACCATGGAGACACACAATCCGGGAGATGTAGAGACCAACTAATTGGCTAACCTTGAAAGTGGTCTTGACTTGAATAATATGTGCCACATTGGAGAGACGATCGACGATCACTCAAATGGCATCATGACCCTTCTGAGTTTTTCGGTAGACCGACTACGAAATCCATACCGATTTCTTCCCATTTCCACTTGAGGATGGGAAGTGGTTGGAGAGTACCCACTGGTCTTAGATGTTTGGCCTTGAAAAGGCAGAAAACATCACATTCTGCAACAAATTTGGTGATTTCCCGCTTCATTCGTGTCGACCAAAATCACTACTTTAGGTCTTGATACATCTTCAAGCTTCTGGGATGGATAGAAAGAGGAGAATCATGGGCTTCTCAGAGGATGAGGGTCTTCAATTCATCATCCTTGGGTATGACAAGACGTCTGCCGAACCACAAAATTCCATGCCCATCCTCAGAGAAACAAGTAGCGGCTCCACTTCTCATCTTCTCCTTGATTTTGCGGATCCCGGCACTTGTGAGCTGGGCAGCCTTGATCTGGTCCTCGAGGGTTAGTTTCACCTCGATGGCAGTGAGAAATCCATCTTCTACCATCTCAAGGTTGAGCCGCTAGAACTCTTCACAAAGGAGGGGTTGATGGTCTCGAATAGAGATGTTGTTGCAGTACGCCTTTCGACTTAGCGCGTCAGCAACTACATTGGCCTTGCCGGGGATGTAATTGAGGCCAATGTCATAGTCTTTGATGAGCTCTAACCATCTCCGTTGCCTTAGGTTCAGATCTGGTTGGGTGAAGAGGTATTCCAAAATTTTGTGGTCTGAAATGATTTCACAGCGTTACCGATAAGGTAATGCCGCCAGATTTTTAAGGCATGGACTATTGCAGCTAATTCGAGGTCATGGGTAGGATAATTGAGCTCATTAGGGCAGAGTTGGCATGAAGCATAAGCTACCACTTTTCCCTCTTGCATGAGAACATATCCGAGCCCTTGACGGGATTCATCGCAATAAATTTTGAAGCTTTTGTGGATATCGGGCAGGACTAGGACTGGAGCAGTGGTCAATCTCTTGTTTAATTCTTGGAAGCTTTCTTCACATTTGGGTGTCCATATATACTTCTGGTCCTTCTTAAGGAGTACGGTCATTGGCTTGGCAAGAGAAGAGAATCCTTCAATGAAGCGACGATAATATCCTACTAAGCCGAGAAAACTCTGGATTTGAGTTACGGACTTAGGTTGCTTCCATTCTTGAACGGCATGTGAAAGAGCATCTAGGCCCCAAGTTGGTTTTGATGGTTAATGGCAACTCAAACTAGAATCTAACGTTTACATTGAGTGTAGGCAGGTTAGTAGGCCAGGAAGAAGGGTCATCAGGGACTAAGAAATGGCTGTGCTAGGCAGCTGTGCCACAGCTGTGAAGAAGCCAGTGCTGTGCAAGGAGTTGCAAGCAAGGTGATGGTGGGTTGATGCGTCAAGGGCCGTGACTACAGTTGGTGGGCAGGTAAAGCCTAGATTTGCTAATTTCTTTGAGTCCATAGGAAAAACCCGTACTATCAAGAGGGATGATGCAGTAATGATCTGTGGAGGTTCTAGTTGCTCAATGCTCAGAATGTTGGACATTGGCACTAATGTGTTGAGGTTAGTGGCCCTGTGTCAACAATTTTGCACAAGTGTGAAACTGGTTTTGTGCTTGCACTCTGTAGTGCTAGCAGTAGAAAACCCTAGGGGTTAGAGTCATCAGTGTGACACAGCTGTGTCACAGATGGTCTAGCGCTCTGTGACTCAGGTACATCTCTGTACCAGGGGAGAGCTTGTAAACGCTAAGGGACCTGCGCTGCGATGGCTTGTCTGCTGAGTCGGAGGGCTGTCAGAGGTTCTCTCCTTATTAGGTTTTAGAGAGTGTTGTATGCTGAGGGCATGTCGTGTGCCAAGACCGGGCTGAGTAGTGCTGCTACGTCAGTTAAGGGTTCACCTGTGTCAGCCTCCGGTGACACAGGTGTCGGTCTGCCCGAGCCGGTTATAGGTTGGGCGTAGTGTGTAGCTGTGTCACCGGTGCTTGTCACCGGTGGTTCACTTAATCCTACGTGGCAACAGTGTAACGGTCGGGTTCCTGCGAACCCTATATATAGGGGACCAGGGGAGGTCTTAGACCACAACCAATCAACATTTGCCAATCCAGTGAATCATATTCAACCGTTGCAAAGCCTCTTCCCACCGAACAAAAGCCAAAGTTTCCTAAGTGTCAGTTCGGTTGAGTTAGAATTCTTGAGCAAAGAGCATTGGTTCCTCCAAGAGTTGTTGCTGCTGAATCTGTTACTCTTGGAGTGTCTACTCCTAGACGGGTGTAGGAGTCGCTGGTATCACCCAAGCTTGTGCGAGCTGAACCAGGCATTTGTGAAGGTGAATCGAAGTCTACCTGCTGCAAGCAAAAGGACTTCCACAAGCAAAGGAAGAGGCCTGAACGTCAGGTACTCGGAGAACAAGCACGATTTGGTGCTGGCGATCTCTTCGGAGTAGCCTCTCCAACGGAGACGTACCACTCTATGAAGAGCTGGGAACTTCGGTAAAAAACACACTGTCTCCTTGAGTACTTTACTGTATTGTCTTTAGCTTCCTGCTTGCATGCTTGCTTGTGAGATCTTATACTTATTCTGTTCATCTATTATAGATCTCCTTTATACCTGTGTTTCATTAGCTGTCTCAGTTGCTATATTTCTTATCTCACACCTGGGTCAGTTACCTGTTACACAGGCACATTGATTGCTCATCATTTACTAAGTCCTTAGAACACCTGTGTTAGGCACCTGTGTGACAGCTGCATGCTAATTTACACACTATCTGTTGCCTGTGTCACTCACTTGTCACACAGCTAGCTAACCCTGGTTACTGTTTAAGGCTTAACCTGTTCAATCAAATTAAAAGAAGTAATTTTTGTTAGCCTCCTATTCACCCCCGTCTAGTCGGCACCTTTGGTCCTTTCAGCATGGACTTTACTTGGGTCCATAGCAATACCATTCGTTGAAAGTACATGGCCCAAGAATTCTACTTTCTTCTTCGAAAATTCACATTTCGAGAATTTGGCATAGGGTTGATGCTCACGGAGTCTTTCGAGCACCAATTGCAAGTGGCTGCCATATTTGTCGATGTATGGTATTCGGGGGGTACTCGCACAGCGTATATTTATACGGTAGCGGGGCGAAGACTCAGGTCAGCTGGACCTCCAGACACAGATTTACCCAGGTTCAGGCCCCCAAGATGGGTAATAGCCCTACGTCCTGCTTTGATGTAATTGATATGAGATCTGGTGTACAGGCAATTACAGTGGAGAACTCGGCGAGTTGGGAACTCGGTGAGTAGAGTTTACAAGGGGAACTCGACGAGTAGAGAACTCGCCGAGGTTGATGCTAGGGCTTAGGATCTCAAAGGCTGCTAGGTGACTAGGGCTACTTCTATCCAATTGAGCTCATCCCTTCCTGTTGGTGCTCCTTATATAGGCGGAATAAGGTGGTAACCATTTCATGAGTCCTCGTACTACACGAGTCAGACTCTGTGTTACCATAACCCAAGTCCTCGTAGTACACGAGTCAGACTCCATCTGGGTGACGTGTCGAGCATTGCTTCTTTATTTTGATAAGGATGTGCTAACTTGCGGTCCACGCCTCCTTTGAATCAGGCCTTCGGGTTGCAGCCTCTCCATGGAGGCCCAGTGATGAACTCGTGGGCCTGGCCACGAGCCCATGGTGGTAGTACTATCCATCATCAAGCCCCCCATCATTATGCGTGATGAAGTCGAGACGGGTTCAGGTCAACTCGAGTTGCAGTGGCCCGCGATTCAACTGGCCCACGATTCAACTGGTCAAACATTGCCGAGTTCGCGAAACTCGGAATGTTACTTCCGATATCTCCGAGTTGCAGAACTCGAGAAGATTAGACCGTTTGCGTAGTCTAAACCTGTCTGGCGAAATTTACGGATGGTGATGTAATGATTTCCACTTTGCGTGTTGTCAGAGTGACCCTGCCATACCTCGGAATAGTCACGATTTTCTAGGCGTAATGCGCCGAAACGTCAGGGAGGTTGCAACTTTTCCGGCGTAGTGCGCTTTAAACGCCGGGCAGAGGGCCTTGTAATCACACTTTTCTTCCCTTCTCCATCCTTCAACTACTTTCTCTTTCATCTTCTCCACTGCGCTCTGCTTCTTCATCTTGCGTTAGCTTTGCCTGCAGTAGTCTCTGCAAAGACAGATTTGTTACCGAGCTTCCGAGCGCCGGTGCGGTCGTGCGGTGTCATTTTTTCGCGAATGTCATCAGTGGAGTCGAGGCCGGTGGCGGAGGGAGTCGTTGAGGGGGCCGCCGAGGCCCTGGCAACCGAGACTTCATCGGCTGCGGAGGTGACTAGGGATCCATCCCGCAGCAAGGCTCCAGAGATCCCAGAGACGACCATGTCGTCGGCGCCATCGGCCACCGCGGGAGGCGGCGCGAGTCCCAGTCCGGGGATGCCGGGTTACCTGTTTCACGTGTCTCCCCGGAGGACCTTTCATGCATAGTGCAAGAGGGAGAACTGCCCGATTCGGTGGCGTTTCGCACTCCGGCGGACCGGTCCCGGCCGTGCTCCTAGGAGGAGGACCTGGTGGTCTTCCTTCACTTCTTCAAGTGCGGGCTCGGACTCCCGATGTCCGAGTTCCTACGAGATGCGCTCTCCTTCTTCGAGATCGACTTGGTAAACCTCCCTCCCAACTTGATATTCTTCCTCGCCGTGTTTGCTCATTTGTGCGAGGCCTTCGTCGGAACGATGCCAGATGTCAAGTCATTTCGGTATTTTTACACTGTCAAAGTGTCGTCAGCGGGCAAAGCCTATAGTTCTTGTCATTTTCTATTCGAGATGACGTCAAGGCGAGGTACATCCCATTTCCCCGAAGGATTCGTGGGGGAAATGGGCTTCCAACTGGGCTTTCTGCAATTGGTCGACGCACGACCCGATGACACGTTGTGACGTCCCGACCCTGCGGGACCTGTGGAGGGATCATCCCCGACTTACTCGGAGGACCCGAGCTGTGAGGGATTGCATTTACGAGCTTCGTCGAGATGGCCTGACGGTGGTGCACGTGGTGGGTGACTTCATCACTCGCCGTATTGCGCCGTTGGGAGCTCGTGGGATACCCGGGTGGTTGAATGAAGTCGGCGTCCTACTGGCTAATGATGGTGCGTTCCTTTGTCTCTTCGATTCGAGTTGTTTGTTGATGGTTTCTTACTCGGTGACTTTTATGCTTCTTTGTGTCAGCCGAAGTCCGGAGTCGAGTAGACGACCTCTTCAAGGCCGAATGGAGCGAGGATGGCGCTCGAGTTTCTCCTTGGGAGTCCCCAGCTCATCCGGACATCATCTCACTTGCCTACCGAGAAGAAACGGCACGGCCGTGCTCATCTCGGTGAGTGTTTCCTCTCCACTTTCCTTTAATTGCGCAGTTCTAGGTTTCGGATGGCTGATGATAATGATGTTTATCTCTTTCTAGCCCGCACACAGTGCCCCTTCATGGGACTCGGTCCATGGGAAGGTTCCGAGGTTTTTGTCGAGGAGCCGTCATGCATTGGAGTAGTTCGGCCCCGAAGGCCTCCGCCGTCTAAGGGCAAGAAGTCGGCTGGGACGTCAAGCGGGACAGGCCAAGCTGCCCCGGTACGTCCTTTCGCTCTGCTATTCGAGGGAGTGAGAGTTGAGTTGATTTTCTTCGAGTTCTTTGACCTTGGTTCTTTTTGTACTCGGCAGCGCTACGCCCTTAAGCGGCCTTCGAGTTCCTCGGCCCCGCAGAGACCGGTGAAAAGGGCGAACCTCCCCAGCTCAACGTGAGTTTCTCCCTGCGACTTGAATTTCTTCTTCCTTCTCGACGTCTTGTTTGGATTCTAAGTCTTGGCTTCTTTCTAGATCTCCGCTTGTTCCTCCTGCTTCTTCGTCGAGTTCCCTTCTTGAGTGTCAGGAGCTTTTTGTGATTCTGGAGGAGAAAAGTGGCGACGTCGTGAAGAACTTGGAGATTGGCGCTGGGGCCTCCGGCATCAGTCCGTTAGCGGGAGCGCCTCGGGATTTGGCTGCTACGGCCGCTGGTGTGAGAGAACTCGGCCTAGCCGGTTCGAAAGCCATCCCGGAGTCTGATGATGATGAGTTGAGGCGTCCTTTACCCCGTACCGAGTACCGGACGTACATTGACTATGTTTTAACTTGGATGAGGTGAGCAAACCCTTCCTTATCTTCTGATGTTTTGACTTGTGTAGTTGCTCTTCCTGAGTGTTTGTTTTTGTTGTATGTCTTGTGACAGCGCGCGACTCATGCGGCGGCTTCTCGAGAAGAGACCCTCCTTGGCCGACTTCGCACGAGCGAAGAGGAGGTCGCGCGGCTATAGGCGTCGAACGCCGAGTTGGCACTTCAGTTGTCCACGGCCAACCGCCGAGTTGAAGAGGCCGAAGCTCAGGCCAAACAAGTCGAAGAGCTTGAAGGGCTGCGAGTAGTCAACGTCGAGTTGAAGGAGAAGCTGGTCTCGGTCTCACTCTGTGCTAAAACGGCTGCTTCAGTGGCTAAGTCGGCGACTGATCTTCACCAGCTAGTCCGCGAGGAGCTCGAGGGGGTGAAGAAGAATGCGGAGCTTTTCCACCAACGTTTGCAGGCAACCAAACTCTATGTCGTAGCAACGAGGCTAGACGCGTGTGCGGCAGCGGTGTCTTCACACGACGTAGTTTCCCGTGTAACCCTGCGTCGGTCCGTGGAGCCGTACGGGGATACCACAAGTTCACTGTCTAGCCTTGTTGCTACGACAGTTGGCGCCGTCTGTGGGAAGCTAACAAGAAGCCGTGTGACGAAGACCGCAGCCACCACCGGGATCGCGAAGGCGCCACCGTCAACCCGCAGGACGATCAAACCATGCCGCCCAAGAAGCGAGGAGGAACGAAGCGGAAGGCCGTTGCCACCGCCACGGCGAGCGCGAGAGCAACGACCCGAAGGACAGCGCGTACCGAGGCGCGCGCAGCGAACGCTGCACCCAACCCCTCCACCGACGCACAGGTAGTCGGCTCAGAAGCCTCCGCCCAGGCTGCCAACAGCGAGGCGGAAATCGAGGCCCTAAGGCAGCAAGCTACGGAAGCAAACCGGAAGGCGGAGGAGCTGCAGGCTGGGCTGGAAGCACTCAAAGCCGATGGCCTGCGCATGGAGGGGCTCTTACGTGAGGCCACCGAAGCACGCGCACGACAGGCAGCGGCGGTGGACACGGCGAGCCCAGCCCTCGACGCTACGACGGCACAGGCTGATGCCCTCCGCAACCAGCAAGCGCTAGGACGCGCGGCGGCAATGGAGCAAGTCCAAACAAACCCACAGGTTGCTGAAGAACAGCGACGCCGACTACAGGAGACAGTTGCGCGCGTGAGACCTGCGGCAGCGGTGTCTTCACACGACGTAGTTTCCCGTGTAACCCTGCGTCGGTCCGTGGAGCCGTACGGGGGTACCACAAGTTCACTGTCTAGCCTCGTTGCTACGACAGTTGGCGCCGTCTGTGGGAAGCTAACAAGAAGCCGTGTGATGAAGACCTCAGCCAGCACCGGGATCGCGAAGGCGCCACCGTCAACCCGCAGGACGATCAAACCATGCCGCCCAAGAAGCGAGGAGGAATGAAGCGGAAGGCCGTTGCCACCGCCACGGCGAGCGCGAGAGCAACGACCCGAAGGACAGCGCGTACCGAGGCGCGCGCAGCGAACGCTGCACCCAACCCCTCCACCGACGCACAGGTAGTCGGCTCAGAAGCCTCCGCCCAGGCTGCCAACAGCGAGGTCGAGCGTCTTCGCGTCAGGCAACCCGCGTGTGCGGCAGCGGTGTCTTCACACGACGTAGTTTCCCGTGTAACCCTGCGTCGATCCGTGGAGCCGTACGGGGGTACCACAAGTTCACTGTCTAGCCTCTTGCTACGACAGTTGGCGCCGTCTGTGGGAAGCTAACAAGAAGCCGTGTGACGAAGACCGCAGCCACCACCGGGATCGCGAAGGCGCCACCGTCAACCCGCAGGACGATCAAACCATGCCGCCCAAGAAGCGAGGAGGAACGAAGCGGAAGGCCGTTGCCACCGCCACGGCGAGCGCGAGAGCAACGACCCGAAGGACAGCGCGTACCGAGGCGCGCGCAGCGAACGCTGCACCCAACCCCTCCACCGACGCACAGGTAGTCGGCTCAGAAGCTTCCGCCCAGGCTGCCAACAGCGAGGCGGAAATCGAGGCCCTAAGGCAGCAAGCTGCGGAAGCAAACCAGAAGGCCGAGGAGCTGCAGGCTGGGCTGGAAGCACTCAAAGCCGATGGCCTGCGCATGGAGGGGCTCTTACGCGAGGCCACCGAAGCACGCGCACGACAGGCAGCGGCGATGGACACGGCGAGCCCAGCCCTCGACGCTACGACGGCACAGGCTGATGCCCTCCGCAACCAGCAAGCGCTAGGACGCGTGGCGGCAATGGAGCAAGTCCAAACAAACCCACAGGTCGCTGAAGAACAGCGACGCCGACTACAGGAGACAGTTGCGCGCTTGAGACCTGCGACAGCGGTGTCTTCACACGACGTAGTTTCCCGTGTAACCCTGCGTCGGTCCGTGGAGCCGTACGGGGGTACCACAAGTTCACTGTCTAGCCTCGTTGCTACGACAGTTGGCGCCGTCTGTGGGAAGCTAGCAAGAAGCCGTGTGATGAAGACCGCAGCCACCACCGGGATCGCGAAGGCGCCACCGTCAACCCGCAGGACGATCAAACCATGCCGCCCAAGAAGCGAGGAGGAATGAAGCGGAAGGCCGTTGCCACCGCCACGGCGAGCGCGAGAGCAACGACCCGAAGGACAGCGCGTACCGAGGCGCGCGCAGCGAACGTTGCACCCAACCCCTCCACCGACGCACAGGTAGTCGGCTCAGAAGCCTCCGCCCAGGCTGCCAACAGCGAGGTCGAGCATCTTCGCGTCGGGCAACCCGCGTGTGCGGCAGCGGTGTCTTCACACGACGTAGTTTCCCGTGTAACCCTGCGTCGGTCCGTGGAGCCATACGGGGGTACCACAAGTTCACTGTCTAGCCTCGTTGCTACGACACTCTAGGAGGCGAAACGAGTCGCGAACTCGTGTTCGTGCCGTGCCTTGAGCTGTTTTACGCTTGTTGTGCTGTGGGGGGACAAAACGTGGTGTGTACTCGTGTGGGTGCCAGCCCCTGAGCTGTCAGAGAAGCGTGTTAAAGGTGTTCGAGTACCCGTGTCAAGTAGCAATATGATGCAGGCCGAGAGGCTATAAGTATGAATACTTCTTCCGTAGAGTTACGGGATAGTTGAGTCATCCGGGTTATAGCTCCCGGGAAGCTTTAAACATAGTACTTGGAGAGTTAATCAATGTTCCATGTATTCCGTAGAATGGAGCCATTGTCGGCGAGTTTGAAAGCGCCTGATCGCGGGTTGGCGACGATGGTGTAGGGTCCTTCCCATTTGGGAGATAATTTGTTTCTGTGCTTGGTGGACTGGACCAATCGTAGGACGAGATCGCTGACTTCTAGGTGACGATGCTTGACATTGCACTCGTGATACCGGCGTAAGTCCTGTTGATATTTGGCCGCCCGCAAGTATGCGCAGTCGCAAATTTCTTCAAGGAAGTTGAGATCGTTGATTCGATGTGTAACCGCTTCGTCTTCGGAGTGTAGTTCGATGCGAGGGGACTCCAAGCGGATCTCGCATGGAAGTACCGCCTCGGCCCCGTAAACGAGGGAAAATGGGGTTGCTCCTGTGGCCCGGCTGGCTGTAGTTCGATGTGCCCAGAGAACGTTGGGCAACTTGGTTACCCAAGACTCGGCGTGGCATTGTAGCGTGTCGTATACTCATTTCTTGATCCCGTCGAGTATGAGGCCATTGGCACGTTCGACTTGGCCGTTGCTCTGTGGATGAGCTACGGAGGCATAGCAGACGGTGCCGTCGTAGGACTCACAGTAGGCGATGAAGTCGGCAGCTGCAAATTGAGGTCCGTTGTCGGTAATTATACGGCTAGGTACTCCGAAGCGGGTAAAGATGTTCCGCTGCATGAATCGCTGTACTATTGTTGTAGTAGTGCTTGAGAGTGATTCTGCCTCGATCCATTTGGTAAACGTATCAATGGCGACTATCAGGAACTAGTGACCTCCGCGTCCACCGGGGAAGGGTCCAAGGAGATCCAACCCCCAAGTCGAGAAGGGCCATGATAAAGGTATTGTTTGAAGAGCTTGGGCTAGCTGATGTGTTCTCCGCTTGTGGAACTGACAAGCTTCGCATTTTTGGACCAAGTCGGCCGCGTCATGTAGCGCAGTCGGCCAGTAAAATCCTTGTCGGAATGCCTTGCCGACTAGTGTGCGATAAGCGGAGTGAGCGCCACAAAGCCCACTGTGAATTTCCTCAAGTAGCTGCTTGCCTTCATTGATTGGTATGCATTTCATGAGTATGCCAAGGGCTCCCTTGCGGTATAAAGTGTCATCAATCATCGTGTACTGCATGGCTTTGCGGGAGATTTTCTCGGCTTGTTCTTCTTCTTCAGGTTTGAGTTGGTTGAGTAGGTATTAATGTATGGACTCCCTCCAATCCGTGCACGCATCGAGTTGGGTGATGACTCTGCCCATAATCCCTCTGGGGGCGTCGAGTTCAGACGTCTCGTTTTACTCATAGGTGTCGCAGGTGGTGGGGGTACTTTCTTCGTCTATCATGATTTTAACGAATGGTTTGGAGAGTTGTTCGATGAAGACGCCCGGTGGGGGCACGACCGACTTGAGGCGACTCGGGCCAAGGTGTCGGCGATGCAGTTGTCCCGCCTGGGTATGTAGTGGAATTCCAGTCCGGTGAATTTTTTCTCCCAATTCTGTACTTCTGCTAAGTAGGTGCCATTGTTTGATTAATGGCCTGGTAGTCTTTGCTGGCTTGTCGGACGACGAGTTGTGAGTCGCCTTTTACTGTTAGATAACGGATACCAAGAGCTATAGCGACTCGGAGTCCGGCAAGGAGGCCTTCGTATTCTGCTTCGTTATTGGTGGCCCGGAAGTGTAGCCGGATGGCGTGCTGGAGAGTTTCCCCTGTTGGTGAGATGATAATGATGCCAGCCCCCGAGCCTGTGAAGGTAAGAGATCCATCAAAATATAAAGTCCAGACCTTCCTTGCATAGTCGTTGTCTATAGGTTCAGGTTTTGGGTCCGTCCACTCAACGACGAAATCTGCGAGGGCCTGAGATTTGATGGCGGTTCGAGGTGTGAACTCGATGTCGAATGCCCCCAACTCGGACACCCATTGAGCAGTGCGGCCAGTAATCTCCCTATTTCTGGTGATGGGGCCAAGTGGGTAGACAGACGGAACAATTATCTTGTGGCCTTGGAAGTAATGCTTTAATTTGCGGGAGGCAAGGAGTACGGTGTAGAGGAGCTTTTGGATGTCCGGGTACCATTCCTTTGGTCCGTGTAATATTTCGCTGATGTAGTAAACAGGCCTCTGCACTTTCCCAATGTTATCAACTTCTGTCCGTTCGACTACGAGGACCGCGCTGACTGCTCGGGGACCGCAGGCTATATAGAGCAGTAGCGTTTCGTCGGGTTCTGGAGGGACTAGTACTGGAGGATTGGTCAGGTATGTTTTGAGTGCCTAGAAAGCCTTTTCTGCTTCTTCTGTCCATGCAAAACCTTGATGCTATCGTAAGAGCTTGAAGAAGGGGAGTCCTTTGTCTCCTGAACGAGAGATGATCTGCTTAAAGCGACCATTGACCCGGCGAGGTTCTGAACTTGATTTGTGTTGATAGGTGACTTCATACTGAGGATGGCTTCAATCTTCTTCGGGTTGGCTTCGATGCCCCGGTGCAAGACCATGAAGCCTAGGATTTTGCCTGCTTCGACGCCGAAGACACATTTCTCTGGGTTGAGCATAATTTTGTTGGTGCGTAGGTTGTCGAAAGTCTCCGACAAGTCGAAGATGAGGTCGTTTTCTTCCTTTGATTTGATGACCAAGTCATCGATGTAGATTTCCATGTTCTCCTGATTTGTCCTGCGAAAGCTGTCTGCATAGCCCGCTAGTAAGTACATCCAGCATTTTTCAGTCAAATGGCATTGTTTTGTAGCAAAAAGTGCCATAAGGGGTGATTAAGCCCGTGTGGGGAACATCAGATTCCCTCATGTGTATCTGATGATAACCCGAATATGCGTCGAGTAGACATAGGTAGGTGCATCCTGAAGTCGAGTCCACAATCTGATCAATCGAGGTAATGGGAATTTATCCTTCGGGCAAGCTTTGTTGAGATCTGTATAGTCGATGCACATACGCATTGACCATTTTCTTTTTTGGCTAGTACCGGATTGGCCAGCCATGTTGGGTACTTGATTGGTTCGATGAAGTTGGTGTCCATGAGTTTCTTGAGTTCCATCTCGATGACTTTGTGCTGCTCAGGACTAAATCGTCAAAGTTTCTGTTTGACCGGCTTGATTGCTGGGTCGATGTCTAGTTTGTGCTCAGCCACCTCCCTTGGGATCCCAGGCATGTCAGATGCCTTCCAGGAAAAGAAATCTGGGTTTGCCCGGAGGAAGGTGGTGAGCGCGAATTCCGATTTCGGGTCGAGGGTGGACCCGATCTTGACTGTCTTCTCAGGTTCATCTTCACGGAGCGGAATTCGCTTTATTTCGCTGTGCGGCTGCACTGACAATTTAGGCTTTGATTTGGTAGGTCCCGAGATGTCTGGTGTAGGCTGGGAAGCACTTGGCGCCTCATCGTCTTGTCGAGCGCTGAGGCCGTAATTCTGCATCTCACATTCAACTGCGGAGGGGAGTGATCCCTTGACTGTAGTAACGCCATGTGTAGTAGGAATCTTCATTATATGGTACGCATAATGAGGGATTGCCATGAACTGGACTAGCTAGGGTCGCCCGAGAATAGGATTGTAGACCATGTCGAAGTCGATGACCTCGAAACTGCACTCTTCTGTGCGAAATATCCCGAGTTCGAAGGTA
>JAGXJF010005556.1:0-60925 GCA_019208055.1 Stipa capillata | reverse complement strand
CCGGTGACAGCCCGGCCTCCAATCGCCTTGCATCCAGGCGCCCCCATCAGCACCGTGACACTGTCCTGCTCTCGTCGAGGGTTGGATCCGTCCAGCTGGCCTGGCTACCGGTGCCTGACCCGAAAATGATGGCAGCGGCTGGGTCCGCATTGGCACAATTAAACACTGGGGCGTGCCAACCCTTAAGGGACGATGGCTCGGCGGGGCCAGGGTAGTCTCTTCGCCAACTTGCCCTCAACTGAACCCTGCGCCTCTCACCCCTCCCGCAACTACGGCCGTGGCTTATCCCCTTGGCTCGGCTGCGGCTCACCATGCTATATGTGCTCCAGCGCGAAGTGTCGCATGGAAATGCCGAGATACATCTCACACAGCATGTGAAGCTGCGACTATACAATAGAATGTAGTTCGGGTTGAAGGTTTGGGAGCTCGAGCCCGTAGTAGTAGAGGACCGCTGAGGAAGGGATGCACCTGGCACCGTATCGCCCTCCGCTCGAAGAGATTGAGCTGATAGCACCACTAGCTCACGGATGTCCTGCGCGGAATAGGGGCTTACCCCCACGTCGTCGCGCCCACTCGACTAAGTTCCTTCGGTGGCCGCAGGCCCATTCCGGACCAAGAATGTTGAGTTTCTCCTCGACGCGTCGACTTCATCCACGCGGAAGGGGCCATTTGCCTCGGCCGGGCGACTTCCTCCTCTTGCGTTAGCATCTTCCAACAGGGCGTCCTCTCGGCTGCGCTCGTGGCGTCAGTTTCCCCTGGGGATTGGCATCCGAGGAGGGATCGTGAGGGGTGTAGGGTTTTGGTCGGAGCGTCGCGAAGCGATTTGGGGAGCACGAGAAGACGAAGCGGCGGGCGCTTGGAAAGTGCGGAAATGTTTGAGGGCGTGGGTCCCTCCCGCAGCTCTGCCGAATATAAAGGTGTGAGGCTCCGGGCGGTTCGGATGTCCCCACATTCCACACGTTTTCAGATTCACTCGCGCCCCGCGGTCCTGCGCCGTTTCGAGATTCCGCCGTGTCGTTTCGGGCGGCCACGTCTCGCGATCTGTCTCTCACGCCTGGCCACGACGCCGTCGACTCGTAGCGTGTTAATGAAGGTAAGATAGATTTTTGACTGCTAGCTCTTGGCCGTGGTTTGATTATGCCGATGTCGGAAATTCCTCTATTATAAGTGGCGCACATGTAGGCCGTGTATTTCACCGTGATATCCACCTACATACCGGATGTTACCGTACTCAGTTCGCTACACCGGGCGATTCGGGTCGGCAAGGCGTCTCGGGCCACCTCCTCAAGCAGGACGCAGTTGCTCGCGTACACCCGAGTTGAGGGACCTGCGATGGCGCGCCTTCAGTAGGCCACAAGTCGGATGCGAGCATCTCGGAGCTGCGAATTCTTCACTCCAGACCACCCGGGACATGACCCGGGAGGCCCTGGTATTCGGATCTTCCGGTGTCATGGCAATGACTCGGCGTCAGGCTTCGACACTCGGGAACCTATGCGCCATGGCTTGTAGACTCTGTTCGTACACGATCGAAGATTTCAGAGGCGTTCCTCAGGGGACACTAGCTGGCTTCACCCCACTCGGGAAGACCAGACCTAACTCGGGATCCAGTTGGGATTCATGCATGCGCTCCACGCTGGGCTATCCGCCGGTCCCCTCTGTCAAAGGGATTGACGTGTGCCACCGAGGCCTTACCCGTTATAACTCACCCGCCCAAATAATGTTCCTGCTTTTCAGGTGAATGTTACTCGGCTTCTTCTTGTCTTTTCCACATTAGTTTCAATCATCCTTTTTTCGGGGGGGGGGGGGGGGGGGGGCAATCTCCCGGCGGCGAGAACTACTCAGGAAGTTCGACCTGAAGCCTCAGCCAACAGTAGCAGATCGTGAAGGACTGGGGGCTACTGTTTCCTGCCACGGCAATGTTCTGGAGATTTCTGTTGGCGCGGCAGCCCTGCGGCAGAACCCTGTTTTCTTGTGTTGCGCATATCTTTTGCTCTGTTTGGGATTTTTCTGTGGTGTAAAAAAATTCAAAAAAATAGAAAAAGAGTAAGAAGCCACACAGAAGGCCACTGCAAAAAAACCTCAGAAACTTCCCTCTTGTTTTTCTCTTGTTTCCTTTGCTTCTATCGCTTTGGTATCTACACCTAGTTAAATTTTGCTTGTTCTAGTCTAAGTCCAGCAACTATGACTGGTATTTTTGAGCATTTTTTCAACTTTGCATAGCTACTTTGATCATTTGCTCTTCCTTGCCACCATATTGAAGCCAACCAAGCTCCACCTTCCTATACTGTACTTTGTTCGGTCACCTTGGTAATCGCTATACTAATCTTTTGATCATCGTTGACGCCACCAAAGACCGACAACCACTGCAGCACGATAAGAACTAGTAAGAGCTTGGTATTTGCTACCGAATTGTTGAGTTTCCTTCTACCCCACCACCACCACTCTAATAGTTGATAGGAACTATATACACATGTGTATTTTTCTTGTTTGCTACTAACCATGATAGGTACAACACGGAAAATGATGATGAGATCATCATGGGTTTCTTCCATAGCCCTCGACGATGAAGAAAGAGGCGCACCCGTCCATGACTACACCTACACTTCGATGGGTACAACTATGCCGCTCAGGAAACAGCGAGATGCTACACCTCGAGCACCACGGCCGCGTCCATCTCCTGTACCACATCCATGCCCACTGCCCGCGCCAGACTTCGGTAAATCTAAGGAGAGTTTTGATGCTTATGCGGGATTTAGAAATACTATACCTTTCTTTGATGGCAGTTATGACCCTGCTGGTTACCTCAAGTGGGAATTATCCGTACTGAAATTATTTAATGATCATGATTTTCCTGAGCATAAGAAAGTGAGGGCTATTACTAGTAGATTTACTGACTTTGCTGTTCTTTGGTGGAATGATTATGTTTCTAAAAATCAGGACCTACCTAGCACATGGATTAAATTAAAGAAAATTATGAGAGCTAGTTTTGTTCCCTCATACTATGCCCGTGCTTTGCGTAAAGAATTTCAACATTTAGAACAAGTAGCGACACCGTGCACATTTATTATAATAAATTTAAAATTTGTTTGCAACGTTGTGATCTACCAGAAGATGATGACTTTGCTGGGGAAAAATTTATGAAAGGTTTGAACCAAGACATCCGGGATAGATTTCAATATATACCATGTAGCCTTGTTGGTCTGTTTTGTCATGCTTGCGTTTTTGAGAGAGAATTCAGGACGAAGCACAGAGTCCAACCTCAATACAAGATCCCATGTCTTGTTCATGACCGGATGCATCTTCTACTGCTGAACGCACTACAGTCCCTACTACACGTGAAACAAACCTCCATGGTAATAATGAAGGTATCCATCTCCACATTTCACATGCTACTGATAATTTTCCTAATGAGTTAAATGCATCTTGTGTTAAGTTGAATGAACTACCCTTGTCCACTAGACATGCTATTTTAGAGCAACCTAGAGTGGAACCACTTGTTACTTTGCCTTTACCACAAGTTGAGAATGCTGTTTGTAAAGAATTACATAATGCTCCTTGTGAGATGGAAGAGTTTGTGTGATAACACTTCACTTATATCTACACTACAACTAGATGATGAACATGATACTTGTGTTTTAGAATGACATGTTAGTGCTCAAATTAGTGTTCCATGTGCTGAAATTGTTACTAGTCCTCATGAGAAATTGATTAAACATGCGAAAATTATTTCCCAAGAATCACATGATAATTTTTCTGGAACCAATGCACTACTTGTTGATTTGAGCTTGTCATTTGATCAAATAACTGAAATACCTACAGATATATGTGCATCATGTGAAACTCATGTTTTATATACTGATTTGGGTGCACCAAGCATTGATATGGATAAAATGAATTCCGAAATTTCATACTTGGTTGTTTCTAATGTTTCTCTAGATGATAACCATACTGTTTTAGGCTTGTGAATTGAATGATTCTCAGATAGGATGTGATAAGTTAGTAGCACCTGAAAAGGAACTTGATGCCATATTCTCTAATTTATTGTGCTATGTTAATCTTGACATGCCTATACAATTGTCACATGCTCTAATAAAAGTTTCTGAACTTGTAAGTTTACCTTCGTGGAATTCCATCTATACTCCATGCTGCCAAATTAATGTGATTAGAGAATACAGTGTAGATTGTAGAATTTTAGTGCATAGCTTTTGCATCACCCGTGCTGAAATTATTGATAAACTTACTCGTTCTAACGATGATCTTTGCAATTGCTTATCTCGTCAACTTTGCAATGCGAGAATTTCATTCAAAGACTTATGTTACATGCTGCTACACATTTTTGTGTTCCTCCACATCCAAAAATTCAGCATGCTAGTGATAATCCTTTCATTTCTTTGAATGTGCATTTGCATCATTGTCGTTGGCACATGTTTGAACAATATTATAATGAATGCTTTCCTTATACTTACAAAGCTAGTTGCAATACTTATTGTAAAGATAGTATAAATAAGATCATGATTCCATTTGCTACCACTCATCATAAAGACAAGTTCTTCACTTATATTTATAAATTAGTTGCACAAATAATTCGACTTATAGAATGTTATGCACTTATAAGAATGTTATGCCACTCTACATGTTTTCGAAATCTATCCAGGTGTATCACAGTTTTAATTATGGTTTTCATATATTTGCTAACCCTGAAGAGCTCACCATGATTGATAGATACATATATGCTGTATACACGCTTTCTTTGCTCTTTGATGGTTTTTCAGGTCATGCAAAGCTGAGGATGGCTTTGTTTTCAAGGAGGGGAGGATGATGAGGACATGACCCCCCATGGATACACCCACTGCCACCTCTACTACCGCTACTTCAACTACATCCGCTATAAGGAACAAAAGGAGATTTGTGAAGATTGTGAAGAGCAAGCGAGGATTCAAGTTCAAGCTCTCAAGAGGAGGGAATAAAGTTCATGTGACTATGCCCATATCCCACATGAATTGGTGCTATACAAGGAGTCTTCTCACGTCACCATTGGTCCAAGGAGAGCAAGAGATAGAGTCCCACAAGATCTGTACTCTGATTCAGATTCCTGAGACAGCCCTGACTTAAAATGTCTATATCTCGAGCATGCGGACTCCGATTTGGGTGATCTTGGACTCTTTGGAACGTTTAACTCGTGCTCTTTCCAACATGTCAACGCCATCAACAAATTTGCTATGAACCGACCGCAACTGCTAAAACAATCCGAGGCTGTGAGATCTGGACCTTCTTCCGGATAGTCCGTTTGGAGGGTACGGACGGTCCGGTCGGATGGTTCTGGACTTCTATAGGAGATACAGATGGACTGTTTGGATGGTTTGGGACGGTCTGGTCTGATGGTTCTGTACTTCTAGAGGAGATCTGGACCTTCTTCCGAACGGACCCTTTGGATGGTTGGGGACAGACCGGTCGGATGGTTCGGGACTTCTACAGGAGAACCAGACCTTTTTTTCGGACGCACCGTTTGGATGGTTGGAACGGTCCGGTCTGATGGTTTGGTACTTCCAGAGGAGATCCAGACCATCTTCGGACGGACCGTTTGGATGGTTCGGGACAGTCCGGTCTGATGGTTCGGGACTTCTACAAGAGAACTGGACCTTCTTCCAGACGGACCGTTTGGAGGGTTCGGGACGGTCCGTACGGATGGTTCGGGAGTACTACAGGAGATCCGGACCTCCTTCCGGACGGATCATTTCGATGGTTCGGGACGATCCGTCGGATGGTTCGGGACTTGTACAGGAGATTCGGACCTTCTTCCGACCGGACAGTTTGGATGGTTTGGGACGGTCCGGACAGATGGTTCGGGACTTCTAGAGGAGATCCGGACATTCTTCCGGACGGAAAGTTTGGATTGTTCAGGACGGTCCGGTCGGATGATTCGAGACATCTAGAGGAGATCCGGACCTTCTTCCAGATGGACTGTTTGGAGGGTTTAGGACAGTCCAGTAGGATGGTCCGGACGGACCGTTTGGATGGTTCGGACTACTAGCGGAGATCCGGACATTCTTCCGGACGGATCGTCATATTGTTCGGGACTTCTAGAGGAGATCCGGACCTTCTTCCGGACGAACTATTTCGAGGGTTGGGGACGGTCCGGTCGGATGGTCCGTATGGACCGTTTGGAGGATTCGAGACAGCGCAGTCGGATGGTTCTAGACTTCTAGAGGAGACCCGGACCTTCTTCCAGACGGACTGTTTGGAGGGTTTGGGACAGTCCGGTAGGTGGTCCGGACGGACCGTTTGGATGGTTCGCACAGTCCAGTCATATGGTTCTGGACTTCTAGAGGACATCCGGTCCTTCTTCTGGACGGACCTTTTGGATGGTTCGGGACAGACTGTTTGGAGGTTTTGGGACAGACCGTTAGGAGGGTAAGGATGGTCTGGTCGGATGGTTCCGGACTTCTACAGGACATGCGGACCTTCCTCCAGACAGACCGTTTGGATGTTTGGGGACGGTCTGGTCGGATGGTTCGGGACTTCGCCAGGAGATCCGGACCTTCTTCGGGACGGACCGTTTGGATGGCTCGGGACGGTCTGGTCCGATGGTTCGATACTTCTAGAAGAGATCCGGACCTTCTTCCGGATGGACTGTTTGGATGGTTGGGGACGGTCCGGTCGGATGTTTTGGGACTTCTACAGGATATCCAGACCTTTTTCCGGACGGACCGTTTGTATGGTTCGGGACGGGCCGGTCTGATGGTTGGGTACTTCTGGAGGAGATCCGGACCTTCTTCCGGACAGACCGTTTGAACGCTTCGGGACGGTCCGGTCTGATAGTTCGGGACATCTAGAGGAGATCTAGACCTTCTTCCGGTCGGACCGTTTGGAGGGTTTGGGACGGTCCTGTCTGATGGTTCGGGAGTATTGCAGGAGATCTGAACCTTCTTCTAGACGGATCGTTTCGATGGTTCGCGACGGTCCGGTTGGATGGTTCGGGACTTCTAGAGGAGATCCGGACCTTCTTCCGGACGGACTGTTTGGTGGGTTTGGGACAGGCCGGTAGGATGGTCCGGACGGACCGTTTGGATGGTTGGGCACGGTCCGATCGTATGGTTCTTGACGTCCAGATGCCATCCGGTCCTTCGTGCGGACGGACCCTTTGGATGGTTCGGGTCGATCCGGTCAGATGGATCGGGACTTCTAGAGGAGATCCGGACCTTCTTCCGGACAGACCGTTTGAAGGGTACGGACAGTTTGGTCGGATGGTTCTGGACTTCTACAGGACATCCGGACCTTTTTTCTGGACAGACCGTTTGGATGGTTGGGGATGGTCTGGTCGGATGGTTCGGGACTTCTACAGGAGATCCGAAACTTCTTCCGGACGGACCGTTTGGATGGCTCGGGACGGTCCAGTCGGATGGTTCAGGACGGACCCTTTGGAGGGTTTGGGACGGTCCGGTCAGATGGTCCGGACGGACCGTTTGGAGGGTTCTAGATGGTCCGGTCGGATGGTTCTAGACTTCTACAAGAGATCCGGGACTTCTTCCGGACGGACCCTTTGGATGGTTGGGGACGGTTCGGTCGGATCGTTCGGGACTTCTAGAGGAGATCCAGAACTTCTTCCGGACGGATCGCTTGGATGGTTGGGGACGGTCCGGTCGAATGGTTCGGGACTTCTAGAGGAGATCCGGACATTCTGGCGGATAGACCGTTCGGATGGTGCGGGACTTCTAGTGGAGATCCGGACCTTCTTTCGGACGGATTATTCTGAGGGTTTCGGACGGTCCGGTCGGATGGTTCTGGACTTCTACAGGAGATTCAGACCTTCTTCTGGACGGACCGTTTAGATTGTTCAGGACGGTCCGGTCGGATGCTTCGTGACTTCCAAAGGAGATCCGGACCTTCTTCCGGACTAACTGTTTGGATGGTTCGGGACGGTTCGGTTGGATGGTTCGGGACTTCCAGAGGAGATTCAGACCTTCTTCCGGATGGACTGTTTGGATGGTTGGGGATGGTCCGGTCGGATGGTTCGGGAATTCTACAGGGGATCCAGACCTTCTTCCGGATGGACCGTTTGGATTGTTCCGGACGGTCCGGTCGGATGCTCGGTGACTTCTAGAGGAGATCCGGACCTTCTTCCGGACTAACTGTTTGGATGGTTCGGGACGGTCCAGTTGGATGGTTCGAGACTTCCAGAGGAGATCCGGACCTTCTTCCAGACGGACCGTTTGGAGGGTTTGGGACGGTCCGGTCGGATGGTCCGAACAGACCGTTTGGAGGGTTCGAGATGGTCCGGTCAGATGGTTCTAAACTTCTGCAGGAGATCCGGAACTTCTTCCGGACGGACCGCTTGGATGGTTCGGGACGGCCTGGTCGGATGGTTCGGGACTTCTACAGGAGATCCGGACCTTCTTCCGGACAGACCTTTTGGAGGGTACGGACGGTCCGGTCGGATGGTTCTAGACTTCTACTGGACATCCGGACCTTCTTCCGGAGAGACCGTTTGGATGGTTGGGGACGGTCCGGTCGGATGGTTCGGGACATTGTAGAGGAGATCCAGACCTTCTTCCGGATGGACAGTTTGAGGGTTTGGGACGATCCGATCGGATGGTCCGGACGGACCGTTTGGAGGGTTCGAGACTGTCCGGTTAGATGGTTCTGTACTTCCACAGGAGATCCTGACCTTCTTCCGGACGGACCGTTTGGAGGGTTTGGGACGGTCCCGGTCGGATGGTTCGGGAGTACTACAGGAGATCCGGACCTTCTTCTGGACGGACTGTTTGGAGGGTTTGGGACGGTCCGGTCGGATGGTCCGGGAGTCCTACAGGAGATCCGGACCTTCTTCCGGATGGATCGTTTCGATGGTTCGGGACGGTCCGGTCGGATGATTCGGGACTTCTAGAAGAGATCCGGACCTATTTTCGGGTGGACCGTTCGGATGGTTCGGAACGGCCCGGTCGGATGGTTTTTGGAGTTCTAGAGGAGATCCGGACGTTCTTGCGGACGGAACGTTTCGATGGCTCAGGACGATCCGGTCGGATGGTTCGGGACTTGTAGAAGAGATCCAGACCTTCTTCCGGACGGACTGTTTGGAGGGATTGGGATGGTCTGGTCGGATGGTCCGACGAACCGTTTGGAGGGTTCGAGACGATCCGGTCGGATGGTTCTGGACTACTACTGGTGATCCGGACTATCTTCCGGACGGACCGTTTGGATGGTTGGGGATGGTCTGGTCGGATGGTTCGGGACTTGTAGAGGAGATCCGGACGTTCTTCCGGACGGACTGTTTGGAGGGTTGAAGACGGTCCGGTCGGATGGTCCGGATGCACCGTTTAGAGGGCTCGAGACAGTCCGGTGGGATGGTTCAGGCCTTCTACAGGAGATTCGGATCTTCTTCCGGACCGACCGTTTGGATGGCTCGGGACGGTCTGGTCGAATGCTTCGTGACTGCTAGAGGAGATCCGGACCTTCATCTGGACGGACCGTTTGGAGGGTTCGGGACGGTCCGGTCGGATGGTTCGGGAGTACTACAGATCCGGAACTTCTTCCAGATGGATCGTTTCGATGGTTCGGGACGGTCCGGTCGGATGGTTCGGAACTTCTTCCGGACGGACAGATCTGGACATTCTTCCGAACGGATCGTTCGGATGGTTCGGGACTTCTAGAGGAGATCTGGACCTTCTTCTGGACGGAATGTTTGGATGGTTCAGGACGGTCCGGTCGGATGGTTCGAACTTCTTCCGGACGGACAGATCCGGACATTCTTCCGGACGGATCGGTCGGATGGTTCGGGACTTCTAGAGGAGATCCAGACCTTCTTCCGAACGGATTGTTTGACAGGATTGGGACAGTCCGGTCGGCTGGTCCAGACGGACCGTTTGGTTGGTTCAGCACGGTTCAGTCGTATGGTTCTGGACTTCTAGAGGACATCCGTTCTTTCTTCCGGACAGTCCCTTTGGATGGTTCGGGACGGTCCGGTCGGATGGTTCGGGACTTCTATAGGAGATCCAGACCTTCTTCCGGATAGACCGTTTGCAGGGTACGGACGATCTGGTCGGATGGATCTGGACTTCTACAGGAGATCCGGAGCTTCTTCTGGACGGACCGTTTTCATGGTTCGGGACGGTCTGGTCTGATGGTTCGGGACTGTTTGGAGGGTTTGGGACGGTCCGGTCAGATGGTCCGGACGGACCGTTTGGAGGGTTCGAGTCGGTCCGTCGGATGATTCTGGACATCTACAGTAGATCTCGACCTTCTTCCGGACAGACCGTTTTGATGGTTGGGGATGGTCTGGTCGGTTGGTTCGGGACTTTCACAGGGGATCTGGATCTTCTTCCGGACAGACCATTTGGAGGGTTTGAGACGGTCCAGTCGGATGGTTCGGGAGTACTACAGGAGATCCAGACCTTCTTCCGGATGGACCGTTTCGATGGTTCGGGACGGTCCGGTCGGAGAGTTCAGGACTTCTAGAGGAGATCTGGACATTCTTCCGGACGGAACGTTTGGATGGTTTCGGGACGGTCCGGTCGGATGGTTCGGGACTTCTAGAGGAGATCCAGACCTTCTTTCGAACGGACTGTTTGGAAGGTTTGGGACAGTCCGGTAGGCTGGTCCAGACGGACCATTTGATTGGTTCGGCACGGTCCGGTCGTATGGTTTCTGGACATCTAGAGGATATCCGGTCTTTCTTCCGGACGGTCCCTTTGGATGGTTCGGGACTTCTACAGGAGATCCAGACCTTCTTCCGAATAGACCGTTTGTAGGGTACGGACGATCCGGTCGAATGCTTCTGGACTTCTACAGGAGATTCGGACCTTCTTCCGGACAGACCGTTTGGATGGTTCAGGACGGTCTGGTCTGATGGTTCTGTACTTCTAGGGGAGATCCGGACATCGGACAGACCGTTTGGATGGTTTAGGACGGTCTGGTCTAATGGTTCTGTACTTCTAGGGGAGATCCGGACATTCTTCCGGACGGACCGTTTGGATGGTTGGGGACGGTCCGGTCGCATGGTTCGGGACTTCTACAGGAGATCCAGAAATTTTTCTGGACGGACCGTTTGGATGGTTCAGGACGGTCCGGTCTGATGGTTGTGTACTTCTAGAGGATATCCAGACCATCTTCCAGACGGACCGTTAGGATGGTTCGGGACGGTCAGGTCTAATGGTTTGGGACTTCCACAGGAGAACTGGACCTTCTTCCGGACGGACCGTTTGGAGGGTTCGGGACGGTCCGGTCGGATGCTTCGGGACTTCAACAGGAGATTCGGACCTTCCTTCGGACGACCGTTTGGATGGTTCGGGACAGTCCAGTCTGATGGTGTGGGACTTCTACAGGAGATCCGGTCCATCATCCGGACGGACCGTTTGGAGGGTTCGGGACGGTCCGTTCGGATGGTTCGGGAGTACCACAGGAGATCCGGAGCTTCTTCCGGACGGATCGTGTCGATGGTTCGGGACGGTCCGGTCGGATGGTTCGGGACTTCGAGAGGAGATCTAGACATTCTTCCGGATGGATCGTTCGGATGGTTCGGGACTTCTAGAGGAGATCTGGACCTTCTTCCGGACGGACTGTTTGGAGTGTTAGGGACAGTCCGATCGGATGGTCCGTACGGACCGTTTGGAGGATTCGAGACGGTGCGGTCGGAAGGTTCTGGACTGCTAGAGGAGATTCGGACCTTCCTCAGGACGGATTGTTTGGAGGGTTTGGGATAGTCCGGTAGGATGGTCCGGACGGACCGTTTGGATGGTTCGGCATGGTCTGGTCGAATGGTTCTGGACTTCTAGAGGACATCCGGTCCTTCTTCCGGACGGACATTTTGGATGATTCGGGATAGACTGTTTGGAGGGTTTGGGACAGACCGTTTCGAGGGTAAGGACGGTCCGGTCGGATGGTTCTGGACTTCTACAGGACATCCGGACCTTCCTACAGACAGACCGTTTGGATGTTTGGGGACGGTCCGATCGGATGGTTTGGGACTTCTCTAGGAGATCCGGACCTTCTTCGGGACGGACCGTTTGGATGGCTCGGGGACGGTCTGGTCTGATGGTTCGGTACTTTTAGAGGAGATCCGGACCTTCTACCGGACGGACCATTTGGATGGTTGGGGACGGTCCGGTCGGATGGTTCGTGACTTCTACAGGAGATCTAGACCTTCTTCCAGACGGACCGTTTGTATGGTTCGGGGACGGTCCGGTCTGCTGGTTCGGTACTTCTGGAGGAGATCCGGACCTTCTTCCGGACGGACCGTTTGACACTTCGGGACGGTCCGGCCTGATGGTTCGGGACTTCTACAGGAGATCCGGACCTTCTTCCGGACGGACCATTTGGAAGGATCGGGACGGTCCGTTCTGATGGTTCGGGAGTACTACAGGAGATCCGGACCTTCTTCCGGATGGATCGTTTTCGATGGTTCGGGACGGTCCGGTCGGATGGTTCGGGACTTCTAGAGGAGATCCGGACAATCTTCCGGACGGATTGTTTGGAGGGTTTGGGACGGTCCGGTAGGATGGTTCGGACGGACCGTTGGGATGGTTCGGCACGGTCCGGTCGTATGGTTCTGGACTTCTAGAGGACATCCGGTCCTTCTTCCGGACGAACCCTTTGGATGGTTCGGGACGATCCGGTTGGATGGATCGGGACTTCTAGAGGACGTCCGGCCCTTCTTCCGGACAGACCGTTTGGAGGGTACGGACGGTTCGGTCGGATGGTTCTGGACTTCTACAGGACATTCGTACCTTCTTCCGAACAGCCCGTTTGGATGGTTGGGGACAGTCCGGTCGGATGGTTCGGGACTTCTACAGGAGATCCGAAACTTCTTTCGGACGGACCGTTTCGATGGCTCGGGATGGTCTAGTCGGATGGTTTAGGACGAACCCTTTGGAGGGTTTGGGATGGTCCGGTCGGATGGTCCGGACGGATCGTTTGGAGGGTTCCAGATGGTCCGGTCGGATGGTTCTAGACTTCTACAAGAGATCCGGTACTTTTTTCGGATGGATCGCTTGGATGGTTGGGGACGGTTCGGTCGGATGGTTCGGGACTTCCAGAGGAGATCCAGACCTTCTTCCAGACGGACTGTTTGGATAGTTGGGGACGGTCCGGTCCGATGCTTCGGGACTTCTAGAGGAGATCCAGACATTCTGCCAGACGGACTGTTCTGAGGATTTGGGACAGTCCGGTCGGATGGTTCTGGACTTCTATAGGACATCTGGAACTTCTTTCGGACGGACCGTTTGGATGGTTGGGGACGGTCTGGTCGGATGGTTCGGGACTTCTCCAGGGGATCCGGACCTTCTTCCGGACGGACCGTTTGGATGGTTCGGGACGGTCCGGTCGGATGGTTCGGGACTTCCAGAGGAGATCCGGACCTTCTTCCGGACTAACTGTTTGGATGTTTCGGGACGGTCCGGTCGGATGGTTCGGGACTTCCAGAGGATATCCGGACCTTCTTCCGGACGGACCGTTCGGAGGATTTGGGACGGTCCGGTCGAATGGTCCGGACGGACCGTTGGAGGGTTCGAGATGGTCCGGTCGGATGGTTCTACAATTCTACAGGAGATCCGGAACTTCTTCCGGACGGACCGCTTGGATGGTTCGGGATGGCCCGGTTGGATGGTTCAGGACTTCTACAGGAGATCTGGACCTTCTTTCGGACAGATATTTCGGAGGGTACGGATGGTCCGGTCGGATGGTTCTGGACTTCTACTGGACATCTGTACCTTCTTCCGGACAGACCGTTTGGATGGTTGGGGACGGTCCGGTCGGATGGTTCGGGACATGTAGAGAAGATCTGGGACCTTCTTTCGGACATACTGTTTGGAGGGTTTGGGACGGTCCGATCGGATGGTCCGGACAGACCGTTTGGAGGGTTCGTGACGATCCGGTCATAGGTTCCGGTCAGAGGGTTTGGGACGGTCCGGTCGGATGGTTCGGGACTTCTACGGGAGATCCGCACCTTCTTCTGGACGGACCGTTTGGATGGTTCGGGACGGCCGGTTGGATGGTTCGGGACTTCTAGAGGAGATCTGGACGTTCTTCCGGACGGAACGTTTGGATGGTTCAGGATGATCCGGTCGGATGGTTCGGGACTTGTAGAAGAGATCCGGACCTTCTTCCGGAAGGGCTGTTTGGAGGGTTTGGGACGGTCCGGTCGGATGGGCCGGGCGGACCGTTTGGAGGCTTCGAGACGGTCCAGTCGGATGGTCCGGATGCACCGTTTAGCGGGTTCAAGACAGTCCGGTGGGATGGTTTGGCACTTCTACAGGAGATCCGGACCTTCTTCCGGACGGACCATTTGGATGGTTCGGGATGGTCCGGTCTGATGGTTCGGGAGTACTACAGGAGATCCGGACCTTGTTCCGGACGAATCGTTTCGATGGTTCAGGACGGTCCGATCGGATGGTTCCGAACTTCTAGAGGAGATCTGGACCTTCTTCCAGACTTACCGTTTGGATGGTTTGGGGCGGTCCGGTCGGATGGTCCGGACGGACCGTTTGGAGGGTTCGAGACGGTCCGATCGGATGGTACTGGACTTCTACAGGTGATCCGGACCTTCTTCCGAACGGACCGTTGGGACGGTTGGGGAGGGTGCGGTCGGGAATTGTAGGGGAGATCCGAACATACCATTTGGAGGTTTCGAGACGGTCCGGTCGGATAGTTCTGGACATCTACAGGTGATCCGGACATACCGTTTGGATGGTTCGAATGGTTCTGGAGTACTACAAGAGAACCGGACGTTCTTCCGGATGGACCGTTTGGTGGGTTTCGGACGGTCCGGTTGGATGGTTCGGGAGTACTATAGGTGATCCGAACCTTCCTCTGAACGGATTGTTTGGATGGTTCGGGACGGTCCGGTCAGATGGTTCGAGACTTCTACAGGAGATCCGGACCTTCTTCCGGACGGACTGTTTGGATGGTTCGGGACGGTCCGGTCGGGTGGTTCAGTACTTCTAGAGGAGATCCGGACCTTCTTCCGGACGGACCGTTTGGAGGGTTCGAGACGGTCCGGTCAGATGGTTCTAGACTTCTACAGGTGATCCGGACCTTCTTCCAGACCGGACCGTTTTGGATGGTTCGGGACGGTCCGGTCGGATGGTTCGGGACTTCAAGAGGAGATCCGGAACTTCTTCCGGACGGACCGTTTGGATGGTTCGGGACGGCTGGTCGGATGGTTCGGGACTTCTAGAGGAGATTCGGACGTTCTTCCGGACGGAACGTTTGGATGGTTCAGGATGTTCCGGTCGGATGGTTCGGGACTTGTAGAAGAGATCCGGACCTTCTTCCGGACAGACTGTTTGGAGGGTTTGGGACGGTCTGGTTGGACGGACCGGACGGACCGTTTGGTGCATTCGAGACGGTCCGGTCGGATGGTTCTGGACTTCTACAGGAGATCCGGACCTTCTTGCGGACGGATCGTTTTGATGGTTGGGGACGGTCCCGTTCGGTTGGTACGGGACTTTTACAGGAGATCCGGACCTTCTTCTGGACGGACCGTTTGGATGGTTGGGGTCGCTCCGATCGGATGGTTCGTGACTTGTAGAAGATATCCAGACTGTTTGGATTGTTCGGGACGGTCCGGTCGGATGGTTCTGGACGGCCGGTCGGATGGTTCAGGACATCTAGAGGAGATCCGGACGTTCTTCCGGACAGAACATTTGGATGGTTCAGGACGATCCGGTCGGATGGTTCAGGACTTCTAGAGGAGATCCGGACGTTCTTCCGGACAGAACATTTGGATGGTTCAGGACGATCCGGTCGGATGGTTCAGGACCTTCTTCCGGATGGACTGTTTGGAGGTTTTGGGACGGTCCGGTCGGATGGTCCGGACGGACCATTTGGAGGCTCGAGACAGTTCGGTCGGATGGACCGGATGCACTGTTTAGAGGGTTTAAGACAGTCCGGTGGGATGGTTCGGGACTTCTACGGTAGATTCGGACCTTCTTCCGGACAGACCGTTTGGATGGTTTGGGACGGTCCGGTCAAATGCTTCGTGACGTCTAGAGGAGGTCCGGACCTTCTTCCGGCCTTACCATTTGGATGGTTCAGGACGCTCCGGTCGGATGGTTCGGGACTTCTAGAGGAGATCTGGACCTTCTCCGGACTTACCGTCTGGATGGTTTGGGACGGTCCGGTCGGATGGTCAGGACGGACTGTTTGGAGGGTTCGATACGGTCCGATCGGATGGTTCTGGACTTCTACAGGTGATCCAGACCTTCTTCCGGACGGACCGTTTGTATGGTTGGGGACGGTCCGGTCGGATGGTTCGGACTTGTAGAGGAGATCCGGACCTTCTTCCGGATGGACTGTTCGGAGGATTTCGGACGGTCCGGTTGGATGGTCTGGACGGACCAATTGGAGGGTTCGAGACGGTCCGGTCGGATGGTTCTGGACTTCCACAGGTGATCCGGACATACGGTTTGGATGGTTCGAATGGTTCCGCAGTACTACAGGAGATCCGGACGTTCTTCCGGACGGACCGTTTGGTGGGTTTGGGACGGTCCGGTCGCATGGTTCGGGAGTACTATAGGAGATCCGGACCTTCCTCCGGACGGATTGTTTGGATGGTTCGGGACGGTCCGGTTGGATGGTTCGGGACATCTATAGGAGATCCGAACGTTCTTCCGGACGGACTGTTTGGATGGTTTGGGCGGTCCGGTCGGTGGTTCGGGACTTCTACAGGAGATCCGGATATTCTTCCGGACGTACTGTTCGGAGGGTTTGGGACGATCCAGTCGGATGGTCCGGATGGACCGTTTGGACGGTTGGAGACGGTCCGATCGAATGGTTCTAGACTTCTACAGGTGATTCGGACCTACTTCCGGACAGAGCGTTTGGATGGTTGAGGACGGTCCGGTCGGATGGTTCGGGACTTGTAGAGGGGCTCCGGAACTTCTTCCGAACGGACTGTTTGGAGGGTTTGGGACGGTCCGGTCGGATGGCCCGGACAGACCGTTTGGAGGGTTCGAAACGGTCCGGTCGGATGGTTCCGGACGGACTGTTTTGATGGTTGGGGACGGTCCGGTCGGTTGGTACGGGTCTTTTACATCAGATCCGAACCTACTTCTGGACGGGCCGTTGGAGGGTTCGAGACTTTTACAGGAGATCCGGACCTTCTTCCTGACGGACCGTTTGCAGGGTTTGGGACGGTCTGATCGATTAGTTCGGGACTTTTTGAGGAGACCCGGACCTTCTTCCGGACGGACCGTCTGGAGGGTTTGGGACGGTCCAGTCAGATGGTTCGGGACTTCTTCCGGTCGGACCGTTTGCATGGTTCGGGACGGTCCCGGTCGGATGCTTCGTAACTTCTAGAGGAGATCCGGACCTTCTTCCGGACGGACTATTTGGAGGGTTTGGGAGGGTCCCGGTCAGATGATCCGGACGGACCGTTTGGAGGGTTCGAGACGGTCCGGTCGGATGGTTGTGGACTTCTACAGGTGATCCGGACCTTCTTCCGGACGGACCGTTTGGATGGTTGGGGATGGTCCGGTCGGATGGTTCGGGACTTGTAGTGCAGATCCGGACTTTCTTCCGGATGGACTGTTTGGCGGGTTAGGGACGGTCCGGTCGGATGGTCCGAACGGACCTTTTGGAGGGTTCGAGACGGTCCGGTCGGATGGTTGTGGATTTCTACAGGTGATACGGACCTTCTTCCAGACGGACCGTTTGGATGGTTCCGGACGGTCTGGTTGGATGTGTCGTGACTTCTAGAGGAGATCCGGACCTTCTTCCAGACGGACTGGTTGGAGGGTTTGGGACAGTCCGGTCGGATGGTTTGAACGGACCGTTTGGATGGTTCAGGACAGTCCGGTCGGATGGTTCGGGACTTCTAGAGGAGATCCGGTCCTTCTTCCGGACGGACCCGTTTGGAGGATGGGGGACGGTGCGGTCGGATGGTTTGGGACTTCTACAGGACATTCAGAACTTCTTCCGGATGGACCGTTTGCGTATTTTGGGAGCGTCCGGTCGGATGGTTCGGGACTTCTACGGAAGATTCAGATCTTTTTCCGGATGGACCGTGTGGAATATTGGGGACGGTCTGGTCGGATGGTTCGACACTTCTAGAGGAGATCCGGTCCTTCTTCCGGACAGACCGTTTAGAGGGTTTAGGACTGTCCGGTCCGATGGTTGTGGACTTCTAGAGCAGATCCGGACCTTCTTCGAGACAGTCCGGTAGGATCGTTCGGGACTTCTAGAGGAGATCTGGACCTTCTTCCGGACGGACCGTTTGAATGGTTAGGGACTGTCCGGTTGGATGGTTCGGGACTTCTAGAGGAGATCCGGACGTTCTTCCGGACAGAATGTTCAGATGGTTCGGGACGATCCGGTCGGATACTTCGGGAACTTGTAGACGAGATCCGGACCTTTTTCCGGACGGACTGTTTGGTGGGTTTGGGACGGTCCGGTCGGATGGTTCGGGAGTGCTACAGGGGATCCTAACATTCTTCTGGACGAATCGTTTCGATGGTTCGGGACGGTCCGGTCAAATGGTTCAGGACTTCTATAGGAGATCCAGACCGTTCTGATGGTTAAGGACGGTCCGGTCGGTTGGTTCTGGACTTTTATAGGAGATCCGGACCTTCTTCCGGACAGACTGCTTGGATGTTTGGGGATGGTCCGGTCGGATGGTTCGTGACTTGAACAGGAAATCCGGACCTCCTCCCGGACAAACCGCTTGGATGGTTGGGGACTGTCCGGTCGGATAGTTCGGGACTTGTAGAGGAGTTCCAGACCTTCTTCCGGACTTACCGTTTGGATGGTTGGGGACGGTCCGGTCGGATGGTTCGGGACTTGTAGAGGAGATTCGGACCTTCTTCCGGACGAACTGTTTGGAGGGTTTGGGACGGTCCGGTCGGATGGCCCGGACGGACCGTTTGGACGGTTCGAGACGGTCCGGTCGGACAGTTCGGGACTTTTAGAGGAGATCCGGACCTTCTTTCGGACTTACCGTTTGGATGGTTGGGGATAGTCTGGCTGGATGGTTCGGGACTTGTAGAGGAGATCCGGACCTTCTTCCGGGGGAACTGTTTGGAGGGTTTGGGACGGTCCGGTCGAATGGCCCGGACGGACCGTTTGGAGGGTTCGAGACGGTCCGGTCGGATGGTTCCAGACTTCTACAGGAGATATGGACCTTCTTCCGGACAGAACGTTTGGATGGTTGGGGACGATCCGGTCGGATGGTTCGGGACTTCTACGGGACATCCGGACCTTCTTCCGGGCAGACCGTTTGGAGGATTCGTGATGGTCCGGTCGGATGGTTTCGAACTTCTACAGGATATCCGGACCTTCTTCCGGGGAGACCGTTTGGATGGTTGGAGACGATCCGGTCGGATGGTTTGGGACTTGTTGAGGAGATCTGGACCTTCTTCCAGACAGACCGTTTGGATGTTTGGTGACTGTCCGGTCGGATGATTCGGGAGTACTATAGGAGATCCGGACCTTCTTCCAGACAAACCTTTTAGAGGGTTCGGGACAGTCTGGTCGGATGGTTCGGGACTTCTAGAGGAGATCCGGACCTTCTTCCGGACTTACCGTTTGGATGGTTGGGGACGGTCCGGTCGGATGGGTCGGGCCTTGTAGAGGAGATCCGGACCTTCTTCCGGACGGACTGTTTGGATGGTTTGGGACGGTCCGGTCGGATGGCCCGGTCGGACCGTTTGGTGGGCTCGAAACGGTCCGGTCGGATGGTTCCGGACTTCTACAGGAGATCCGAACCTTCTTCCGGACGGACCGTTTTGATGGTTGGGGACAGTCCGGTCGGATGCTTCGGGACTTCTACAGCGGATCCGGACCTTCTTCCGGACGGACCGTTTGGATGGTTGGGGACAGTCCGGTCGGATGGTTTGGGAGTACTACAGGAGATTCGGACCTTCTTCCGGACGGACCGTTTGAATGGTTAGGGACTATCCGGTCGGATGGTTCGGGACTTCTAGAGGAGATCCTGACGTTCTTCCGGACGGAATATTCGGATGGTTCGGGGCGATCCGGTCGGACAGTTCAGGACTTGTAGACGAGATCCGGACGTTCTTCCGGACGGACTGTTTGGTGGTTTTGGGACCGTCCGGTCGGATGGTTCAGGAGTGCTACAGGAGATCCGGACCTTCTTCCGGACGAATTGTTTCGATGGTTCGGGACAGTCCGGTCGAATGGTTCGGGACTTCTACAAGAGATCCGAACCTTCTTCCGGATGAACGTTTGGTTGGTTGGGGATAGTCCGGTCGGATGGTTCGCGACTTCTACAGGACATCCGGACCTTCTTTCGGACAGACCATTTGGAGGGTTCGAGACGGTCCAGTCGGATGGTTCCAGACTTCTACAAGAAGTCCGGACCTTCTTCCGGACAGACCGTTTGGATGGTTGGGGAAGGTCCGCCCGGATGGTTTGGGACTTCTACAGCAGATCCGGACCTTCTTCATGACAGACTGTTTGGAGGGTTTGGGATGGTCCGGTTGGATGGCCCGGATGGACCGTTTGGAGGGTTCGAGACAGTCTGGTCGGATGGTTCCGGACTTCTATAGGAGATTTGGACCTTCTTTCGGAAGGACCATTTTGATGGTTGGAGACGGTCCGGTCGGATGGTTCGGGACTTCTATTGCAGATCCGGACCTTCTTCTGGACATACCGTTTGGATGGTTGGGGACGGTCCGGTCGGATGGTTCGGGTGTACTAAAGGAGATCTGGACCTTCTTCCGGACGGATCGTTTTGATGGTTCGGGACGGTCCAGTTGGATGGTTCGGGAGATCCGGACCTTCTTCCGGACGGACCGTTTGGATGGTTCGGGATGGTCCGGTCGAATGCTTCGTGACTTCTAGAGGAGACCCGAACCTTGTTTCGGACGGACTGATTGGAGGGTTTGGGACAGTCCGGTCGGATGGTTCTGGACTTCTACAAGTGTTCCAAACGATCTACCGGACGGACTGTTTGGATGGTTCCGGACGATTCGGTCAGATGCTTCGTGACTTCTGAAGGAGATCCGGAAATTCTTCCGGACAGGCTGGTGGGAGGGTTTGGGACGGTCCGGTCGGATGGTCCGAATGGACCGTTTGGATGGTTCGGGACGGTCCAATCGGATGGTTCGGGACTTCTACAGGAGATCCGTAACTTCTTCCCAATGGACCGTTTGGATGTTTTGGGAGGGTCCGGTCGGATGGTTCCGGACTTCTACAGGAGATCTGGACCTTCTTTCGGACAAAACGTTTGGATGGTTGGGGACGGTCCGGTCGGATGGTTCGGGACTTCTACAGGACATCCGGACCTTCTTCCGGACAGACCGTTTGGACGGTTCGAGACGGTCCGGTCGGATGGTTTCAGACTTCTATAGGATATTCGGACCTTCTTCTGGAGAGACCGTTTGGATGGTTGGGGACGGTCTGGTCTGATGGTTCGGAACTTGTAGAAGAGATCTGGACCTTCGTCCGGACGGACCGTTTGGATGGCTGGCGACGGTCCGGTCGGATGGTTCGGGAGTACTAGAGGAGATCCAGACCTTCTTCTGGACAGACCGTTTAGAAGGTTCGAGACAGTGCAGTCAGATAGTTCGGGACTTCTACAGGAGATCCGGACCTCCTTCCGAATGGACCGTTTGGATGGTTCAGGACGGTCCGGTCTGATGGTTCTGAATTCTAGAGGAGATCCGGACCTTCTTCCGGACTTACCGTTTGGATGGTTGGGGACGGTTCGATCGGATGGGTCGGGACTTGTAGTGGAGATCTGGACCTTCTTCCGGACAGACTGTTTGGAGGGTTTTGGGACGGTCCGGTCGGATGGCCCAAACGGACCGGTTGGAGGGTTCGAAACGGTCCGGTCGGATCGTTCCGGACTTCTACAGGAGATCCGGACCTTCTTCCGGACGGACCGTTTGAATGGTTAGGGACTATCCGGTCGGATGGTTCGGGACTTCTAGAGGAGATCCTGACGTTCTTCCGGACGGAATGTTCGGATGGTTCGGGGCGATCCGGTCGGACAGTTCAGGACTTGTAGACGAGATCCGGACCTTCTTCCGGACGGACTGTTTGGTGGGTTTGGGACCGTCCGGTCGGATGGTTCGGGAGTGCTACAGGAGATCCGGACCTTCTTCCGGACGAATTGTTTCGATGGTTCGGGACAGTCCGGTCGAATGGTTCGGGACTTCTACAGGAGATCCGGACCTTCTTCCGGATGGACTGTTTTGATGGTTGGGGATGGTCCGGTCGGTTGGTTCTGGACTTTTATAGGAGATCCGGACCTTCTTTCGGACAGGCTGTTTGGATGGTGGGGGATGGTCCGGCCGGATGGTTCGTGGCTTCAAGAGGAGATCCGGACCTTCTTCCAGACAGACCGTTTGGATGGTTGGGGACTGTCCGGTTGGACAGTTCGGTACTTGTAGAGGAGATCCGGACCTTCTTCTGGACGGACTGTTTGGAGGATTTGGGACGGCCCGGTCGGATGGCCCGGACGGACTGTTTTGATGGTTGGGGACGGTCCGGTCGGTTGGTTCTGGACTTTTTATAGGACATCCGGACCATCTTCTGGACAGACCGTTTGGATGGTTGGGGATGGTCCGATCGGATGGTTGGGGACTTGTAGAGGAGATCCGGACCTTCTTCCGGACGGACTGTTTGGAGTGTTTGGGACGGCCCGGTCGGATGGCCCGGACGGACCATTTGGAGGGTTCGAGACGATCCGGTCGGATGGTTCCGAACTTCTACAGGAGATCTGGACCTTCTTCTGGACAGAACGTTTGGTTGGTTGGGGATAGTCCGGTCGGATAGTTCGGGACTTCTACAGGACATCCGGACCTTCTTTCGGACAGACCATTTGGAGGGCTCGAGACGGTCCAGTCGGATGGTTCCAGACTTCTACAAGAAGTCCGGACCTTCTTCCGGACAGACCGTTTGGATGGTTGGGGAAGGTCCGCCCGGAAGGTTTGGGACTTCTACAGCAGATCCGGAGCTTCTTCCGGACAGACTATTTGGAGTGTTTGGGATGGTCCGGTCGGATGGCCCGGATGGACCGTTTGGAGGGTTCGAGACAGTCTGGTCGGATGGTTCCGGACTTCTATAGGAGATTTGGACCTTCTTCCGGAAGGACCATTTTGATGGTTGGAGACGGTCCGGTCGGATGGTTCGGGACTTCTATTGCAGATCCGGACCTTCTTCCGGACATACCGTTTGGATGGTTGGGGACGGTCCGGTCGGATGGTTCGGGTGTACTACAGGAGATCTGGACCTTCTTCCGGACGGATCGTTTTGATGGTTCGGGACGGTCCAGTTGGATGGTTCGGGAGATCCGGACCTTCTTACGGATGGACCGTTTGGATGGTTCGGGATGGTCCGGTCGAATGCTTCGTGACTTCTAGAGGAGATCCGAACCTTGTTTCGGACGGACTGATTGGAGGGTTTGGGACGGTCCGGTCGGATGGTTCTGGACTTCTACAAGTGATCCAAACGATCTACCGGACGGACTGTTTGGATGGTTCCGGACGATTCGGTCAGATGCTTCGTGACTTCTGAAGGAGATCCGGAAATTCTTCCGGACAGGCTGGTTGGAGGGTTTGGGACGGTCCGGTCGGATGGTCCGAATGGACCGTTTGGATGGTTCGGGACGGTCCAATCGGATGGTTCGGGACTTCTACAGGAGATCCGTAACTTCTTCCCAATGGACCGTTTGGATGTTTTGGGAGGGTCCGGTCGGATGGTTCGGGACTTCTACAGGAGATCCGGACCTTTTTCCGGACGGACTGTTTGGATTTTTGGGGACGGTCTGGTCGGATGGTTTGAAACTTCTAGAGGAGATCCGGTAGAGGTGATCCAGACCTTCTTCCGGACAGACCGTTTAGAGGGTTCGAGACAGTCCGGTCGGATGGTTCGGGACTTCTACAGGAGATCCGGACCTTCTTCCGGACGGACCGTTTGGAGGGTTCCGGACGATCCGATCGAATACTTTGTGACTTTCGGAGGAGATCCGGACCTTCTTTCGAACTTACCGTTTGGATGGTTGGGGACGGTCCGGTCGGATGGTTGGGGACTTGTAGAGGAGATCCAGACCTTCTTCTCGACGAACTGTTTGGAAGGTTTGGGACGGTCCGATCGGATGGCTCGGACGGACCGTTTGGAAGGTTCGAGACGGTCCGGTCGGGTGGTTCCGGACTTCTACAGGAGATCTGGACCTTCTTTCGGACGAAACGTTTGGATGGTTGGGGACGGTCCGGTCGGATGGTTCGGGACTTCTACAGGACATCCGGACCTTCTTCCGGACAGACCGTTTGGAGGGTTCGAGACGGTCCGGTCGGATGGTTTCAGACTTCTACAGGATATCCGGACCTTCTTCTGGAGAGACCGTTTGGATGGTTGGGGACGGTCTGGTCTGATGGTTCGGAACTTGTAGAGGAGATCTGGACCTTCGTCCGGACGGGACCGTTTGGATGGCTGGCGATGGTCCGGTCGGATGGTTCGGGAGTACTAGAGGAGATCCAGACCTTCTTCTGAACAGACCGTTTAGAAGGTTCGAGACAGTGCAGTCAGATAGTTCGGGACTTCTACAGGAGATCCGGACCTCCTTCCGGATGGACCGTTTGGATGGTTCAGGACGGTCCGGTCTGATGGTTCTGAATTCTAGAGGAGATCCGGACCTTCTTCCGGACTTACCGTTTGGATGGTTGGGGACGGTTCGGTCGGATGGGTCGGGACTTGTAGTGGAGATCTGGACCTTCTTCCGGACAGACTGTTTGGAGGGTTTGGGACGGTCCGGTCGGATGGCCCAAACGGACCGGTTGGAGGGTTCGAAACGGTCCGGTCGGATGGTTCCGGACTTCTACAGGAGATCCGGACCTTCTTCCGGACGGACCGTTTGAATGGTTAGGGACTATCCGGTCGGATGGTTCGGGACTTCTAGAGGAGATCCTGACGTTCTTCTGGACGGAATGTTCGGATGGTTCGGGGCGATCCGGTCGGACAGTTCAGGACTTGTAGACGAGATCCGGACCTTCTTCCGGACGGACTGTTTGGTGGGTTTGGGACCGTCCGGTCGGATGGTTTCGGGAGTGCTACAGGAGATTCGGACCTTCTTCCGAACGAATTGTTTCGATGGTTCGGGACAGTCCGGTCGAATGGTTCGGGACTTCTACAGGAGATCCGGACCTTCTTCCGGATGGACTGTTTTGATGGTTGGGGATGGTCCGGTCGGTTGGTTCTGGACTTTTATAGGAGATCCGGACCTTCTTTCGGACAGGCTGTTTGGATGGTGGGGGATGGTCCGGCCGGATGGTTCGTGGCTTCAAGAGGAGATCCGGACCTTCTTCCAGACAGACCGTTTGGATGGTTGGGGACTGTCCGGTTGGACAGTTCGATACTTGTAGAGGAGATCCGGACCTTCTTCTGGACGGACTGTTTGGAGGATTTGGGACGGCCCGGTCGGATGGCCCGGACGGACTGTTTTGATGGTTGGGAACGGTCCGGTCGGTTGGTTCTGGACTTTTTATAGGACATCCGGACCATCTTCTGGACAGACCGTTTGGATGGTTGGGGATGGTCCGATCGGATGGTTGGGGACTTGTAGAGGAGATCCGGACCTTCTTCCGGACGGACTGTTTGGAGTGTTTGGGACGGCCCGGTCGGATGGCCCGGACGGACCATTTGGAGGGTTCGAGATGATCCGGTCGGATGGTTCCTAACTTCTACAGGAGATCTGGACCTTCTTCTGGACAGAACGTTTGGTTGGTTGGGGATAGTCCGGTCGGATGGTTCGGGACTTCTACAGGACATCCGGCCCTTCTTTCGGACAGACCATTTGGAGGGTTCGAGACGGTCCAGTCGGATGGTTCCAGACTTCTACAAGACATCCGGACCTTCTTCCGGACAGACCGTTTGGATGGTTGGGGAAGGTCCGCCCGGATGGTTTGGGACTTCTACAGCAGATCCGGACCTTCTTCCGGACAGACCGTTTGGAGGGTTTGGGATGGTCCGGTCGGATGGCCCGGATGGACCGTTTGGAGGGTTCGAGACAGTCTGGTCGGATGGTTCCGGACTTCTATAGGAGATTTGGACCTTCTTCCGGAAGGACCATTTTGATGGTTGGAGACGGTCCGGTCGGATGGTTCGGGACTTCTATTGCAGATCCGGACCTTCTTCCGGACATACCGTTTGGATGGTTGGGGACGGTCCGGTCGGATGGTTCGGGTGTACTACAGGAGATCTGGACCTTCTTCCGGACGGATCGTTTTGATGGTTCGGGACGGTCCAGTTGGATGGTTCGGGAGATCCGGACCTTCTTACGGATGGACCGTTTGGATGGTTCGGGATGGTCCGGTCGAATGCTTTCGTGACTTCTAGAGGAGATCCGAACCTTGTTTCGGACGGACTGATTGGAGGGTTTGGGACGGTCCGGTCGGATGGTTCTGGACTTCTACAAGTGATCCAAACGATCTACCGGACGGACTGTTTGGATGGTTCCGGACGATTCGGTCAGATGCTTCGTGACTTCTGAAGGAGATCCGGAAATTCTTCCGGACAGGCTGGTTGGAGGGTTTGGAACGGTCCGGTCGGATGTTCCGAATGGACCGTTTGGATGGTTCGGGACGGTCCAATCGGATGGTTCGGGACTTCTACAGGAGATCCGTAACTTCTTCCCAATGGACCGTTTGGATGTTTTGGGAGGGTCCGGTCGGATGGTTCGGGACTTCTACAGGAGATCCGGACCTTTTTCCGGACGGACTGTTTGGATTTTTGGGGACGGTCCGGTCGGATGGTTTGAAACTTCTAGAGGAGATCCGGTAGAGGTGATCCAAACCTTCTTCCGGACAGACCGTTTAGAGGGTTCGACACGTTTCGGTCGTATGTTTCTAGACTTCTAGAGGACACCTGGTCTTTCTTCCGGACGGTCCCTTTGGATGGTTCGGGACGGTTCGGTCGGATGGTTCGGTACTTCTACAGGAGATCTAGACCTTCTTTCGGATAGACCGTTTGCAGGGTACGGACGATCCGGTCGGATGGTTCTGGATTTCTACAGGAGATCCGAAGCTTCTTCCGGACGGACCGTTTGGATGGTTCGGGACGGTCTGGTCTGATGGTTCTGTAGTTCCGGAGGAGATCCGGAAGGACCGTTTGGATGGTTGGGGACGGTCCGGTTGGATGGTTCGGGACTTCTACAGGAGATTCAGACCATTTTCTAGACGGTCCGTTTGGATGGTTCGATACGGTCCGGTCTGATGGTTTGGTACTTCTAGAGGAGATCCGGACCATCGTCCAAACGGACCGTTTGGATGGTTCGGGACGGTCAGGTCTGATGGTTTTGGACTTCCACAGGAGAACTGGTCCTTTTTCCGGATGGACCGTTTGGAGGGTTTGGGACTGTTCGGTCGGATGGTTGGGACTTCTACAGGAGATTCGGACCTTCTTCCAGGCGTACCGTTTGGATGGTTCGGGACGGTCCGGTCTGATGGTTCTGGACTTCTACAGGAGATCCGGTTGTTCATCCAGACGGACCGTTTGGAGGGTTTGGGACGGTCCGGTCGAATGGTTCGGGAGTAGTATTGGAGATCCGGAGCTTCTTCCGGACGGATCGTTTCGATGGATCGGGACGGTCCGGTCGGATGGTTCGGAACTTCTTCCGGACGGACCGTTTGTATGGTTTGGGACTATCCGGTTGGATGGTTCGGGACTTCTAGAGGTGATATGGACCTTCTTCCGGATGGCCTATTTGGAGGGTTAGGGACTGTAATGACCCCATACGTAATGCACGAGATCAGTGCAGATCCTCGTGAATAAAAATGATCTTTTGTTTCCTCACGTGCATGCATATAGATCGTTCACGTGACCTTGATTACAAAATTTTAACATGAGCCCTATTATTAAGACGGAGTAGAACGGTGAAACCAGGTTCCTAAAACTCATGATTCAAAAACTCGTATACATTTCAAACACCTTCTCTGTCCAAAAGTTTTTACAAGTCAATTGAATCTTGTCGCTGTCCATTTGAATTTCAAATAAAATAAATAACTCTTAGATCAAGGGATAACAATAAATAGAAAAGAAATAAAACAAAAAGAAATTACCTCATCTTTCTTACCTGCCCGCGGGACCCACCTGCAGGTTATCTTCTCCACGTTGCAAACAGCTCACCACCAGCACGCCTATAGTCACGCCACCATTTTCTCCCTGCTGCCAATTCCTCCGAAGCAAAGCTCTCTCTATTTCTTTTCTTGATTTCTTCACCACCCACAGGCAGGGCCCTTCTTCCACGTAGCAACCATGCACGCCTCTTCTCTTCTCTCTCTTTTCCCTTCTCCCCCCCGTTCCTCCCCTGTCGAGCTCCCCAAGAAACCCCACTGCCGCCGTGGGCCTCCACGCCGCCGCCTCTCTAGGTCCGTCTGCTCTGTGCCCCGGCACCGGTCGGCCACTCCTAGCCCCGCCGGCCCACCGCCTCTACCTAGCGCCGCTCCCCCTTGCGCATCTCCGGTCGCCGCCACCGGTGGATCCCGCTTGCCGTCGCTCTCCGCCTGTTGCCCCTCCCCGGCCGCGCCACCTCTGCACTCCACCGCCGGCCTGCCGGACCTAGCGCTCCCCAGCTCCCGCTCCGCCGCCCCCTCCATTCTTCCTCGCGCCGCTAGCCTCGACTGCTCCCGCCGCGCCGACGAACCTCGCCGCCGGTCGGCGAGCCAGCTCCCCGCGCACCGTCTCTCCCTTGGAACCCCACCCAAAGCTCACCGCCCCGCTGGATCTGCCGCTTCAATGTTGCCAGGCCCCGTCGCCGCTCCTCCCTGGTGAAGCTGCCTCAAGCCCAGGCCGCCGCCTAGGGCGGTCACCGCCGCCGGCCGGCCTCCTCTCCCTCCCGTCCAGCCGCTGAAGCCCGCCGCCGGCCAGCTCCTCTCCAGCGCCACCTCCGCCCGCCGTCAAGGCCGACGGGCCCAAGCCCGCCGCCCCTTTTTGCCGGCCTTCCTCGATTGCTCCGCCGCCCACGGTCAACCGCTTCTTCGTCATTCAGCGCCAAGCCTCGGCCTCCTCCACACCTTCGTGCCACCGCTGACCTCGGTCCTCTCCAAGCCGCCAGCACCTCCCCTTCGCCGAGCTGCACCACCAAGTTTCCCCATCGGTGCAGCCATTAGAGCTAAGCTCAATGAACGGCGGTTACGCCTCGATGACAGGTGCATGTTTAGCATTAGCTATAGTATCTTCGGTTAATTAGGGTTAATCGCTGCTTGGTTTATCTTGTGCACTATCTAATGTCTTCTTGTATGACCATGGACCTTGCCTGTGATGTCTGGTTGAAACGTGTTAATTAATCAACACTCAAGATCATCTGTCAGATAAGCATGCAACAATTCAAAGAAATAGCGTTCAGCTGAAAATTGGTGGTTGTTGATTTAATAGCTGTTAGTTAACACAAAATGATGACTAGCCAACACGTAAAACATTCCATGATTTTGATGATCAGTAAACATCATGCTTGGCCTAAATGCAAATCAACGATATATGGTTAGTCAAATTAGCTTACGTACTAGAATATCATAGGTATATCTCATACATGTCGTCTTGATACCAGCTATAAAATTTCAAATCATGTCCTATTATTGAACATGAGGTCATGCTTTGCATCCCTAACGCATCCGGTATAACTCATGCATGCTTTCATTAAACCAATCCAACAATTTTAAAATAATGTAACTAATTGTATTTTCATTTTCACTACAGAACTAATGGCAATTAGGCTGATAAATAATCCGTGTGCTGATTAAGGTACATCAGTTAAACGATGAAAATAGCACTCTGATGTCTCTTTTGTACATGCATTCAATAAAAATCCGATTTAGCAAAAGTGTGATGTCTGTGATGAGTACCCAACCCAGGAACTATTTAACTCTCCTGTTGCTCTAGGTGAGTCTGGACCTTTTTGAAGTGTTCCAATTGTTCCGTAGCCAGTGGTTAGCTCCTTTGATAAACACACCAATTAGATCATGAACTAAGTTAGTAGCTGTTTCAACCAGTTATGTGAAAGGTCAATTCAAAGGTACCCTTACATATGCTTGTTTACGACTCGTTTACAATTGACAACATCACCTAATGCTAGACACAAGTAAGAAAACAATGTTAGGCTTCACGCTTATATCTGGTTTTAATGAATCCATATGTTAACCAGATATAACCACAAGGACAATCTCATACACCATATGCTTATAGGTTTAAACGAAAAGAAAAGAGTACCTAGTTCTATGACATGTGGGGTCTTGCAACGAGCCTCACCAGTCATACTATGGGACTAGGATTTACCTAAGCAACAAACTTAATTCACAAAGTTCTCTTTACTAAGGAGAAGACAGGAAATACTAAAATGTGATTAGACATCAAGACTTCGTAGGAAATGCATACGACCTCCGATCGAAATGATTATTTCATCTAAGATCATCCTTTTACTTGTAAGGATTTCTTAATGCCATTGTCGTATGATGCTATACTTATAGATTTCAGAATGGGCCAAATTGTCCTTATGCTTAATACTAAGTAGGAATCCTAGAGAATCTAGCTTAACAGCAAAACTTAAAATGCCTAGTGCCATAATTCGCCTAACGGCTCGAATATAATCACGACCTCATGTCCTCATCTACCACAACTACGAATTAATCGAATGAACCCTAATCCTAATTATAGCTTCAAGGTCCTTCTCCCTAATTGCATATCATACCCCATGCATGCATCCATGTTCTAGGTTCATCCATGATCAAAGTTATAACACAGCTGAATCTAAACCAAAAACAGGAATGAGTACTAACCTGCTTATGTACTTGCATGTTTTATTTTAAATCCACTGTAGTTGCGTCCATATCAGTGGCATTCATGCATCTTCGTCCTTTTTGAATTAGTTTCTTAGGGTTGCTTTTCCCTTTTTGGAGGTCACTCGCTTCTTACCGGTGTTTCGAGTATTCTGGAGTTCTCCCACATGCTCCCCCGTACTTCCCCGAGCAACGAGGCAAGCTCCATTGCTTGTTGATTAATCATAACATTGTGTGTTAATCTTTGTTTGGCTTAATTAATTAGAGTGACATGGTGCTTGTGTGGATGTTTGCCTAATCGGTGCTTGATGTCGCACTAGGATGTGTAAGTCTTGTTGTTATGCAGCAGCTATGGCTGCGATTAAATTGTTGCCCAACCCAACTTGAACCAACTAAAGTGAGTTGTGAGAGCCGAGGGTGTGCACGAGGGATACGGTTGGTATATTTTGATGCCATGAATGCGACCCCCGGTGTTAGAAGTGTTTTTGTAGCTATACCATCCTGAGGTAACTCCCACGTGCATCTCCTTTATCACCACGTGGACGTTAGCGGAATCGAGGCTGGGGTATGATTGAGGTAAGTCTCGATATCACTTGGAGCTTTGCAACCTCCAAGGGAAATGCACTCGTCATATCCAGGGTGATCGTATTGCCGGTAACGATCCGAGAGATTGATTGACATTAATGTGAGATGGATTGATGGTCCTAGTAGACGTTAGCGGAATCGATGCTGGGATATGATTGAGGTAAGTCTCGATATCACTTGGAGCTTTGCAACCTTCAAGGGAAATGCACTCGTCATATCCAGGGTGATCGTATTGCCGGCAACGGTCCGAGAGGTCGATTGAAATTAATGGGTGTGGGCTGCCCCTGAATGAATTGGAAATGGTGATACTAATATTGTTATGTGCATACCTTGATTGATGTGAAATCTGGTTCGGGGGTTAAATTCCAGGTAATTTATTATGTAGGTGTGGTTGTCATTTCCATGTTATTGCTACCATCTGAAATTTAATTGTGTAGTTCATGTTCACCCTATCTTTTGTATGCAATTTAAACTGGAGATAAATCGTGAACCTTCACCACTTGTCAAACAGGATTAATACTATGTTTTAATTAATTGATAAGCAATGTCTTGCGAGTACGGTGGTTGTACTCACCTAGGATTGTCCTAGGCAGGTTTGTGGAGCATTCCTGGAGTTGACGTTTCGCTGCTTCGGTTTACCACTTTCGGCTTCGACTCCTTGGAAATTTTGTGGGCTGTTTTGAGGTGGTTCCCCACCATCTCGGGTATTTTACTTTGTGTTTCCGCTGCTGCCCTTGTGGCTCTTTTGATGTTTATCGACCTTCAGGTCAAGTTGTTTGTAAGATAAGTACTGCACCGAGTATGGGACGTGTTATGATTATCTGGTAATCTTTCTCTTTAGTGCTTTGCTGTGATATAAAAGTTGTTATCGGGGCTGCCCATATGCAATGCGTGTATGATATGAAGTATATGGGTATGCCATGGAGGGTTAAAGCAGTTCTCCTTTTTACTACGTCGAGTAGGTATCAGTTGAGTGACCCGCCGGCTGAGATGCTGTGCCGGCCAGGTAGGGTGTGGGTGCATTCTACCGGGCTCTCGAGCGACCCACTAGCCCTTGAGCTAGGTTAGGGTGTGGGTAAAATCACCAGGCTCCTCCGACCTTGCTTTGCGTGGTAGAATTCAGGAACGACTCTAAACCTTCATCGAATCAGGGAATTATATGTGGTTCTGGGAAGTCTAGTCGCTTCCGGCCGGCTTGCGGTGGTCAGGTGTCGGATCACTCCGCCTCGGTGAGTACGGCGCAGGTACCGTGCCACCAGGTCGACTGGTCCCTCGGCCCTTGGTGACCATCCATTCCCCTAATCATATGTAATTCCCGGGTCCGTGACAGGGACGATCTGGTCGGATGGTCTGTACGGACTGTTTGGAGGATTCGAGATGGTGCGGTTGGATGGTTCTGGACTCCTAGAGGAGATCCGGACCTTCTTCCGGACGGATTGTTTGGAGGGTTTGGGACAGTCCAGTAGGATGGTCCAAACTGACCATTTGGATGGTTCGGCACGGTCCGGTCGTATGGTTCTGGACTTCTAGAGGACATCCGGTCCTTCTTCCGGACGGACCTTTTGGATGGTTCGGGACAAACTGTCCAGACCTTTTGGATGGTTCGGGACAAACTGTTTGGAGGGCTTGGGACAGACCGCTTGGAGGGTAAGGACGGTCCGGTCGGATGGTTCTGGAGTTCTACAGGACATCCGGACCTTCCTCCGGATAGAATGTTTGGATGTTTGGGCAAGGTCCGGTCGGATGGTTCGGGACTTCTACAGGAGATCCAGACATTCTTCCGGACAGACCGTTTGGAGGGTTCGGGACGGTTCGGTCGGATGGCTCTGGACTTCTACAGGATATCTGGACCTTCTTCCGGATAGACTGTTTGGATGGTTGGGGACGGTACGGTCGGATGGTTCGGGGCTTGTAGAAGAGATCCGGACCTTCTTCCGGACGGACCGTTTGGATGGTTGGGGATGGTCCGGTCGGATGGTTCGGGAGTACTAGAGGAGATCCGGACCTTCTTCCGGACAGACCGTTTAGAGGGTACGGATGATCCGGTTGGATGGTTCGGGAGTACTAGAGGAGATCCGGACCTTCTTTCGGATAGACCATTTACAGGATACGGACGATCCAGTTGGATGGTTCTGGACTTCTACAGGAGATCCGGACCTTCTTCCGGGCGGACCGTTTGGATGGTTGGGGACGGTCCAGTCGGATGGTTCGGGACTTCTACAGGAGATCTAGACCTTTTTCCGGACGGACTATTTGGATGGTTCAGAACGGTCCGGTCTGATGGTTTGGTACTTCTAGAGGAGATCCGGACCATCTTTCAGACGGACCGTTTGGATGGTTCGGGACGGTCAGGTCTGATGGTTTGGGAGTTCTACAGGAGAACTGGACCTTCTTCCGGACGGATCATTTGGAGGGTTCGGGACGGTCCGGTTGGTTGGTTCGGGACTTCAACAAGAGATTCCGACCTTCTTCCGGACGGACCGTTTGGATGGTTCGGGACGGTCCAGTCTGATGGTTTGGGACATCTTGTATGGATCGGGATGGTCCGGTCGGATGGTTCGGGACTTCGAGAGGAGATCCGGACATTCTACCGAACGGATCGTTCGGATGGTTCGGGACTTCTAGAGGAGATCTGGACCTTCTTCCGGATGGACTGTTTGGAGCGTTAGGGACGGTCCGGTCGGACGGTCCATATGGACCGTTTGGAGGATTCGAGACGGTGCGGTCGGATGGTTCGGGACTTCGAGAGGAGATCCAGACTTTTTTTCGGATGGAATGTTTGGATGGTTCAGGACGGCCCGGTCTGATGGTTTGGTACTTCTAGAGTAGATCCGGACCATCTTCTAGACGGACCGTTTGGATGGTTCGGGACGGTCAGGTCTGATGGTTTGGAACTTCTACAGGAGAACTGGACCTTCTTCTGGACAGATCGTTTCGAGGGTTCGAGACGGTCCGGACGGTTGGTTCAGGACTTCTACAGGAGATTCCGACCTTCTTCCGAATGGACCGTTCGGATGGTTCGGGACGGTCCAGTTTGATGGTTTGGGACATCTACAGGAGATCCGGACCTTCTTCCGGATGGACCGTTTGGAGGGTTCAGGACGGTCCGGTCGGATGGTTCGGGAGTACTACAGGAGATCCGGAGCTTCTTCCGGACGGATCGTTTCGATGGTTCGGGACGGTCCGGTCGGATGGTTCGAAACGTCCAGAGGAGATCCGGACCTTCTTCTGGACGGACCATTTGGAGGGTTTGGGACAGTCCGGTCGGATGGTCCGGACGGACCGTTTGCAGTGTTCGAGATGGTCCGGTCGGATGGTTGTAGACTTCCACAGGGGATTCAGAATTTCTTTCGGACGGACCGCTTGGATGGTTTGGCACGGCCCGGTCGGATGGTTCGGGACTTCCAGAGGAGATCCGGACCTTCTTCCGGACAGACCTTTTGGAGGGTACGGACGGTCCGGCCGAATGGTTCTGGACTTCTACTGGACATCCGGACCTTCTTCTGGACAGACCGTTTGGATGGTTTGGGACTGTCCAGTCGGATGGTCCGGACGGACCGTTTGGAGGGTTCGAGTCGGTCCGGTCGGATGGTTCTGGACTTCTACAGGAGATCTGGACCTTCTTCCGGACAGACCGTTTTGATGGTTGGGGACGGTCCGGTCGGTTGGTTCGGGACTTTTGGAGGAGATCCAGATCTTCTTCCGGACGGACCGTTTGGAGGGTTTGGGATGGTCCGGTCGGATGGTTTGGGAGTACTGCAGGAGATCCAGACCTTCTTCCGGACGGACAGTTTTGATGGTTCGGGACGGTGCGGTCGGAGAGTTCAAGACTTCTAGAGGAGATCTGGATATTCTTCCGGACGGACCGTTTCGATGGTTCGGGACGGTCCAGTCGGAGAGTTCAGGACTTCTAGAGGAGATCTGGACATTCTTCCGGACGAAACGTTTGGATGGTTCGGGACGGTCTCGTCGGTTGGTTCGAGACTTTTGGAGGAGATCCGGATCTTCTTCCGGACAGACCGTTTGGAGGGTTTGGGATGGTCCGGTCGGATGGTTCGGGACTTCTAGAGGAGATCCGGAACTTCTTCCGGACGGACCGCTTGGATGGTTTGGGACGCTCCGGTCGGATGGTTCGGGACTTCTAGAGGAGATCCGGACCTTCTTCCGGACATACCTTTTGGAGGGTACGGACGGTCCGGTCGGATGGTTCTGGACTTCTGCCGGAAATCCAGACCTTCTTCCGGACAGACCGTTTGGATGGTTCGGTACTTGTAGAGGAGATCCGGACTTTCTTCCGGATGGACTGTTTGGAGAGTTTGGGACGGTCCAGTCGGATGGTCCGGTCGGGCCGTTTGGAGGGTTCGAGACAGTCCGGTCGGATGGTTCTGGACATCTACAGGTTATCCGGACATTCTTCCGGACGGACCGTTCTGATGGTTGGGGACGGTCCGGTCGGATGGTCCGGGATTTCTACAGGAGGACCGGACCTTCTTCTGGACGAACCATTTGGATGGTTCGGGACGGTCGAGTCAGATGCTTCGTGACTTCTCGACGAGATCCGGACCTACTTCCGGACGGATCGTTTCGATGGTTCGGGACGGTCCGGTCGAATTGTTCGGACGGACCGTTTAAAGGGTTTGTGACGGTCTGGTCGGATGGTCCAGACGGACCGTTTTGGAGGGTTCGAGACGGTCCAGATTCCAGATGGTCCGGTCGGATGGTTCTGGGCTTCTAGAGGAGATCCGGACTTTCTTCCAGATGGATCATTCGGATGGTTTGGGACTACTACAGGAGATCCGGACCTTCTTCCGGACGGACCACTTGGATGTTTCGGGACGGTCCGGTCGGATGGTTCGGGACTTCTAGAGAAGATCCGGACCTTCTTTGGACGACCATTTGGATGGTTCGGGACGGTCCGGTCAGATGGTTCGGGACTTCTACAGGAGATCCGGACCTTCTTCCGTATGAACTGTTTGCAGGGCGAACTGTCCGTCTGGATGGTTCAGGACTACTACAGGAGATCTGGACCTTCTTCCAGACGGACTATTTGCTGGGCTCGGGATGGTCCAGCCGGATGTTTTGGGACTTTTACAGGAGATCTAGTTCTTCATCCGGACGGAGCGTTTCGATTGTTCGGGACTGTCCGGTCGGATGGTTCGGTACTTCTAAGGAGATCGGGACCTTCTTCCGGACGGACTGTTTGGATGGTTCGGGACGGTCCGGTCGGATGGTTCGGGACTTCTAGAGGAGATCCGGACCTTCTTCCGGACGGACCATTTGGATGGTTCGGGACGGTACGGTCGGTTGGTTCGGGACTTGTAGAGGAGATCCGGACCTTCTTCCGGACGGACTGTTTGGAGGGTATGGCACGGTCTGGTCGGATGGTTCGGACAGACCGTTTGGAGGGTTCGAGACGGACCGGTCGGATGGTTCTAACTTCTAGTGGAGATCCGGACCATCTTCTGGACGGTGCGTTTTGATGGTTGGGGACGGTCCGGTCGGACGGTTCGGGACTTTTACAGGTGATCCAGACATTCTTCCGGACGGACCGTTTGGATGGTTGGGGAAGGTCCGGTCAGATGGTTCGTGACTTCTAGAGGAGCTCGGGACCTTCTTCCGGAAGGACCGTTTGGTTGGTTCGGGACGGTTCAATCGGATGGTTCGAAACTCCTAGAGGTGATCCGGACCTTCTTCCGGACACACCCTTTGGATGGTTCGGGACTTTTACAGGAGATCCGGACCTTCTTCCGGACCGACCCTTTGGATGGTTCGGAACGGTCCGGTCGTGTGGTTCGGGACTTCTAGAGGAGATCCGGATCATCTTTCGGACGCACCGTTTGGATGGTTCGGGACGGTACGGTCGGATGGCTCGAAACTTCTAGAGGAGATCCGGACGTTCTTCCGGCGGACTGTTTGGAGGGTTTGGGACGGTCCGGTCGGATGCTCCAGACGGACCGTTTCGAGGGTTCAGGACGGTCCAGTCGGATGGTTCTGGGCTTCTAGAGGAGATCCAGACCTTCTTCCGGACGGATCGTTTGGAAGGTTCGGAACGGTCCGGTCGGATGGTTCGGGACTTCTACAGGAGATCTGGACCCTCTTCCGGATGGGCCGTTTGGATGGTTTTGGACGGTCCGGTCGGATGGTTCGGAACTTCAAAAGGAGATCTGGACCTTCTTCCGGACGGACCGTTTCGATGGTTCGGGGTGGTCCGGTCGCATGGTTCGGGAGTTCTAGAGGTGATCCGGAGCTTCTTCCGGCCCGACCGTTTGGATGGTTCAGAACGGTCCGGTCGGGTGGTTCGTGATTTCTGAAGGAGATCTGGACGTTCTTCCAGCGGACTGTTTGGAGGATTTGGGACGGTCCGGTCAGATGCTCTGGACGGACCATTTCGAGGGTTCAGGACGGTCCAGTCGGATGGTTCTGGGCTTCTAGAGGAGATCCGGACCTTCTTCCAGACGGATCGTTTCGATGGTTCGGAACGGTCCCGTCAGATGGTTTGGGACTTCTACAGGAAATCGGGACCTTCTTCCGGACGGACCTTTTGGATGGTTCGGGACGGTCCGGTCGGATGGTTCGGGACTTCTAGAGGAGATCCGGACCTTCTTCCGGACGGACCATTTGGATGGTTCGGGACGGTACGATCGGTTGGTTCGGGACTTGTAGAGGAGATCCGGACCTTCTTCCGGACGGACTGTTTGGAGGGTATGGCACGGTCCGGTCGGATGGTTCGGACAGACCGTTTGGAGGGTTCGAGACGGACCGGTCGGATGGTTCTAACTTCTAGTGGAGATCCGGACCATCTTCTGGACGGTGCGTTTTAATGGTTGGGGACGGTCCGGTCGGACGGTTCGGGACTTTTACAGGTGATCCAGACATTCTTCCGGACGGACCGTTTGGATGGTTGGGGAAGGTCCGGTCAGATGGTTCGTGACTTCTAGAGGAGCTCGGGACCTTCTTCCGGAAAGACCGTTTGGTTGGTTCGGGACGGTTCAATCGGATGGTTCGAAACTCCTAGAGGTGATCCGGACCTTCTTCCGGACACACCCTTTGGATGGTTCGGGACTTTTACCGGAGATCCGGACCTTCTTCCGGACCGACCCTTTGGATGGTTCGGAACGGTCCGGTCGTGTGGTTCGGGACTTCTAGAGGAGATCCGGATCATCTTTCGGACGCACCGTTTGGATGGTTCGGGACGGTACGGTCGGATGGCTCGAAACTTCTAGAGGAGATCCGGACGTTCTTCCGGCGGACTGTTTGGAGGGTTTGGGACGGTCCGGTCGGATGCTCCAGACGGACCGTTTCGAGGGTTCAGGACGGTCCAGTCGGATGGTTCTGGGCTTCTAGAGGAGATCCAGACCTTCTTCCGGACGGATCGTTTGGAAGGTTCGGAACGGTCCGGTCGGATGGTTCGGGACTTCTACAGGAGATCTGGACCCTCTTCCGGATGGGCCGTTTGGATGGTTTTGGACGGTCCGGTCGGATGGTTCGGAACTTCAAGAGGAGATCTGGACCTTCTTCCGGACGGACCGTTTCGATGGTTCGGGGTGGTCCGGTCGCATGGTTCGGGAGTTCTAGAGGTGATCCGGAGCTTCTTCCGGCCCGACCGTTTGGATGGTTCAGAACGGTCCGGTCGGGTGGTTCGTGACTTCTGAAGGAGATCTGGACGTTGTTCCAGCGGACTGTTTGGAGGATTTGGGACGGTCCGGTCAGATGCTCTGGACGGACCATTTCGAGGGTTCAGGACGGTCCAGTCGGATGGTTCTGGGCTTCTAGAGGAGATCCGGACCTTCTTCCAGACGGATCGTTTCGATGGTTCGGAACGGTCCCGTCAGATGGTTTGGGACTTCTACAGGAAATCGGGACCTTCTTCCGGACGGACCTTTTGGATGGTTCGGGACGGTCCGGTCGGATGGTTCGGGACTTCTAGAGGAGAACCGGACCTTCTTCCGGACGGACCATTTGGATGGTTCGGGACGGTACGGTCGGTTGGTTCGGGACTTGTAGAGGAGATCCGGACCTTCTTCCGGACGGACTGTTTGGAGGGTATGGCACGGTCCGGTCGGATGGTTCGGACAGACCGTTTGGAGGGTTCGAGACGGACCGGTCGGATGGTTCTAACTTCTAGTGGAGATCCGGACCATCTTCTGGACGGTGCGTTTTGATGGTTGGGGACGGTCCGGTCGGACGCTTCGGGACTTTTACAGGTGATCCAGACATTCTTCCGGACGGACCGTTTGGATGGTTGGGGAAGGTCCGGTCAGATGGTTCGTGACTTCTAGAGGAGCTCGGGACCTTCTTTCGGAAGGACCGTTTGGTTGGTTCGGGACGGTTCAATCGGATGGTTCGGGACATCTACAGGAGATTCGGACCATTTTCCGGACGGACCGTTTGGATTGTTCCGGACGGTGCAATCGGATGGTTCAAAACTCCTAGAGGTGATCCGGACCTTCTTCCAGACAGACCGTTTAGAGGGTTCGGGACGGTTCGGTCGGATGGTTCGGGACTTCTAGAGGAGATCCAGAACTTCTTCCGGACGGACCGTTTGGATGGTTTTGGACGTTCCGTTCTTGGAAATTCAAGAGGAGATCCGGACCTTCTTCCGGACGGGTGGTTCGGGACTTCTAAAGGAGATCCAGACCTTCTTCTGGACGCTCCATTTAGAGGGTTCAAGACAGTTCGGCCGGATGGTTCAGGACTTCTAAAGGAGATCCAGAACTTCTTCCGGACGGACCGTTTGGATGGTTTTGGACGTTCCGTTCGGATGGTTCGGAACTTCAAGAGGAGATCCGAACCTTCTTCCAGACGGGTGGTTCGGGACTTCTATAGGAGATCCAGACCTTCTTCTGGATGAACTATTTGCGGGGCTCAGGACGGTCCGTTCGGATGGTTCGGGACTACTACAGGAGATCCGTACCTTCTTCCGGATTGACTATTTGCAGGGCTCGGGTTCGGGATGGTCCGTCTGGATGGTTCGGGACTTTTACAGAAGATCAGGACCTTCTTCCGAACGGAGCGTTTCGATGGTTCGGGACTGTCCGGTCGGATGGTTCGGGACTTCTACAGTAGATCGGGACCTTCTTCCGAACGGACCGTTTGGATGGTTCAGGACGGTCCGGTCGGATGGTCCGGGACTTCTAGAGGAGATACGGACCTTCTTCCGAAAGGACCGTTTGGGTGGTCCGCGACAGTTCGGTCGGATGGCTCGGAACTTCTAGAGGAGATCCAGACATGCTTCCGGCAGAATGTTTGGTGGGTTTGGGACGGTCCGGTCGGTTGCTCCGGACGGACTGTTTCGAGGGTTCAGGACGGTCCAGTCAGATGGTTCTGGGCTTCTAGAGGAGATCCGGACCTTCTTCTGGATGGATTGTTTGGATGGTTGGGGACGGTCTGGTCGGATGGTTTGGGACTTGTAGAGGAGATCCGGACCTTCTTCCGGACGGACCGTTTGGATGGTTCGGGCCGGTCTGGTCGGATGGTTCGTGCCTCGTAGGGGAGATCCGGATCTTCTTCGGACGAGCTCTTTGAATGGTTCGGGACGGTCCGGTCGGATGGTTCGGGACTTGTAGAGGAGATCCGGACCTTCTTTCGGACAGCCCGTTTAGTGGGTTCGGGACGGTCCAGTCGGATGGTTCTGGACTTCTAGAGCAGATCCGGACCTTCTTCCGGATCACCGTTTAAAGGGTTCAAGACAGTCCGGTCGGACAGTTCAGGACTTCTAGAGGAGATCCAGACCTTCTTCCGGACGGACCGTTTGGATGGTTCGTGACGGTCCAGTCGTATGCTTCATGACTTCTAGAGGAGATCCGGAGCTTCTTCCGGACGGACCATTTGGATGGACCGGGACAGTCCGGTCGGATGGACCGGACGGACCGTTTGGATGGTTCGAGACGGTCCGGTTGAATGGTTATGGACTTCTAGAGGAGATCCAGACCTTTTTCTGTACGGACCGTTTGGATGGTTCGGGACGGTTCGGTCGGATGGTTCGGCACTTCTACAGGAGATCCGGACCATTTTCCAGACGGACCGTGTGGATTGTTGGGGACGGTCCGGTCAGATGGTTCGAAACTTCTAGAGCAGATCCGGACCATCTTCCGGAGCACCGTTTAGAGGGTTCGAGACAGTCCGGTCAGATGGTTCGGGACTTCTAGAGGAGATCCGGTCCTTCTTCTGGACGGACCGTTTGGATGGTTCGGGACAGTCTGGCCGGATGGTTCGGACCTTCTAGAGGAGATCCGGACCTTCTTCCGGTGAACTGTTTGGAGGGTTTGGGACGGTCTAGTCGGATGGTCCGGACGAACCGTTTGGAGGGTGCAGGACGGTCCAATCGGATGGTTCTGGGCTTCTAGAGAGGATCCTGACGTTGTTCCCGATGGATTGTTTGGATGGTTTGGGATGGTCCGGTCGGATTGTTCGGGACTTCTAGAGGAGATCCGGACCTTCTTCCGGACGGACCGTTCGGATGGCTCGGGACGGTCCGATCGGATGGTCCGGACGGACCGTTTGGAGGATTCGAGATGGTCCGGTCGGATGGTTCTGGGCTTCTAGAGGAGATACGGACCTTCTTCCGAACGGACTATTTGCAGGGCTCGAGTTCGGGACGGTCCGTCTGGATGGTTCGGGGCTTTTACAGAAGATCTGGACCTTCTTCCGGACGGTGCGTTTCGATGGTTCGGGACGGTCCGGTCGGATTGTTCGGGACTTCTACAGTAGATCGGGACCTTCTTCCGGATGGACCGTTTGGATGGTTCGGGACGGTCCAGTCGGATGGTTCGGGTCTTCTAGAGGAGATATGGACCTTCTTCCGGACGGACCGTTTGGGTGGTTCGGGACAGTCCGGTCGGATGGCTTGGAACTTCTAGAGGAGATCTAGACGTTCTTCCGGTGGAATGTTTCGAGGGTTTGGGACGGTCCGGTCGGTTGCTCCGGACGGACCGTTTCGAGGGTTCAGGACGGTCCGGTTGGATGGTTCTGGGCTTCTAGAGGAGATCCGCACCTTCTTTCGGACAGATCGTTTGGATGGTTGGGAACGGTCCGGTCGGATGGTTCCGGACTTCTACAGGAGATCCGGACCTTCTTCAAGATGGACCGTTTTGATGGTTCGCGACGGTCCGGTCGGATGGTTCGTGACTTCTAGAGGAGATCCGGACCTTTTTCCGGATGGACCGTTTGGTGGTTCGGGACGGTCCGGTCGGATGGTTCGGGACTTCTACAGGTGATCCGGACCATTTCCCGGACAGACCGTTTGGATTGTTCGGGATGGTCCGGTCGGATGGTTCAAACTCCTAGAGGAGATCCGGACCTTCTTCCAGATAGACCGTTTTAAGGGTTTGGGACGCACCATTTAGAGGGTTCGAGACAATTCGGTCGGATGGTTCGGGACTTCTATAGAAGATCCCGACCTTCGTCCGGACGGACCGTTTGGATGGTTCGGGACGGTCCAGTCGGCTGGTTCGGAACATCTAGAGGAGATCCGGACCTTCTTCCGGCAGACTGTTTGGAGGGTTTGGGACGGTCCGGTCGGATGCTCCGGATGGACCGTTTGGAAAGTTCAAGATGGTCCAGTCGGATCGTTCTGGGCTTTTAGATGAAATCCGGACCTTCTTCCGGACAGACCGCTTGGATGGTTTTGGACGGTCCGGTCGGATTGTTTGGAGTTCTATAGGTGATCTAGATCTTTTTCTGGTCGAACCGTTTGGATGGTTGGGGACGGTCCGGTCGGATGGTTCGGGACTTCTACAGGAGATCCGGTCGGATGGTTTGGGATGGTGCAGTCGGATGGTCCAGACAGTTTGGAGTGTTCAAGACGGTCCAGTCGGATGGTTCTGGGCTTCTAGAGGAGATCCAGACCGTCTTCCGGACGGATCGTTTGGATGATTGGGGACAGTCCGGTCGGATGTTTCGGGACTTCTAAAGGAGATCCGGAGCATTTTTCGGACAGATTGTTTGGATTGTTGGGGACGGTCCGGTCGGATGGTTCAAAACTTCTGGAGGAGATCCGGACAGACCGTTTAGAGGGTTCGAGACGGTCCGGTCGGATGGTTCGTGACTTCTACAGGAGATCCGGACCTTCTTCCGGACGGACCGCTGGGATGGTTGGAGACGGTCCGGTTGGATGGTTCGTGTCTTCTAGAGGAGATCCGGGCCTTCTTCCGGATGGACCGTTTGGATGGTTGGGGAAGGTCCGGTCGGATCGTTCGTGACTTCTAGAGGAGATCCAGACCTTCTTCCGGACGGAGCGTTTTGATGGTTGGGGACAGTCCGGTCGGATGGTTCGGGGCTTTTACAGGAGCTCCAGACCTTCTTCCGGACGGACCGTTTGGATGGTTGACGAAGGTACGGTCGGATGGTTCGTGACTTCTAGAGGAGATCCGGACCTTCTTCCGGACGGACCTTTTGGATGGTTCGGGACGGTCTGGTCGTATGGTTCGGGAATTCTACGGGAGATCCTGACCATTTTCCGGATGGACCGTTTGGATTGTACGGGACGGTCCGGTTGGAAGGTTTGAAACTCCTATAGGAGACCCGGACCTTCTTCTGGACAGACCGTTTAGAGGGTTTGGGACAGTTCGGTCGGATTGTTCTGGGCTTCTAGAGTAGATCCGGACCTTCTTCCAGACGGACCGTTTAGAGGGTTCGAGACAGTTTGGTCGGATGGTTCGGGACTTCTACAGGAGATCTGGACCTTCTTCCAGACGGACCGTTTGGGTGGTTCAGGACGGCCCGGTTGGATGGTTCGGGATGTCTAGAGGAGATCCGGATCTTCTTCCAGCGCACTGCTTGGTGGGTTTAGGACGGTCCGGTCAGATTCTCCGGAAGGACCGTTTGGAGGGTTCAGGACGGTCCAGTCGGATTGTTCTGGGCTTGTAGAGGAGATCCGACCATCTTCCGGACGGATCGTTTGGATGGTTTGGGACGGTCCGATCGGATGGTTCGGGACCTCTACAGGAGATCCAGAACTTCTTTCGGACGGACCATTTGGATGGTTGGGGATGGTCCGGTCGGATGGTTCGGGACTTCTAGAGGAGATCCGGACCTTCTTTTGGACGGAGCGTTTTGATGGTTGGGGACGGTCCAATCGGATGATTTGGGACTTCTGGAGGAGATCCGGGCCTTCTTCCGGACGGACTGTTTTGATGGTTCGGGACTTCTGGAGGAGATCCGGGCCTTCTTCCGGACGGACTGTTTTGATGGTTCGGGACTGTTTTGATGGTTCGGGACTTCTAGAGGAGATCCGGACCTTCTTCCACATGGACCATTTGGGCGGTTTGAGACGGTCCGATCGGATGGTTCGGAACTTGTAGAGGAGATACGGACCTTCTTCCGGACGGATTGTTCGGAGTGTATGGGACGCTCCGGTCGGATGGTCCGGACGGACCATCTGGGGGGGTTCGAGACGGTCCGGTCAGATGGTTCTGGACTTCTAGTGGAGATCCGGACCGTCTTCTGGACGGAGCATGTTGATGGTTGGGGACGGTCCGATCGGACGGTTCGGGACTTTTACAGGAGATCCGGATGGACCATTTGGATGGTTCAGGACGGTCCGGTCGGATCATTCGGGACTTCTAGAGGAGTTCCGGACGGACCGTTTGCATGGTTCGGGGCGATCCGGTCGGCTGGTTCGAGACTTCTACAGGAGGTCCGGACCATTTTCTGGACGGACCGTTTGGATTGTTCAGGACGGTCCGGTTGGATGGTTCTGGACTTCTAGAGCAGATCCGGACCTTCTTCCGGACGCAGTGTTTAGAGGGTTCGAGACAATTCAGTTGGATGGTTCGGGACTTCTAGAGGAGATCCGGACCTTCTTCCAGACGGATCGTTTGGATGGTTCGGGACGGTCTGGTCGGATGGTTCGTGACTTCTAGAGGAGATCTGGACCTTCCTCCAAACGGACCGTTTGGATGGCTCGGGACGGTTCGGTCGGATGGTTCGGGACTTGTAGAGGAGATCCGGACCTTCTTCCGGACGGACTGCTTGGAGGGCAAGGGACGGTCCGGTCGGATGGTTCTGGACTTCTAGTGGAGATCCGGACCGTCTTCTGGACGGAGCGTTTTGATGGTTGGGGATGGTCCGGTCGGACGGTTCGGCACTTTTATAGGAAATGCGGACCATCTTCGGATGGACCATTTGGATGGTTGGGGAAGATCCGGTCAGATGGTTCGTGACTTGTAGAGGAGATCCGGACGGACCGTTTGGATGGTTCGGGACGGTCCGATCGGATGGTTCGGGACTTTTATAGGAGATCCGGACCATTTCCTGGACAGACTGTTTGGATTGTTCGGGACAGTCCGGTCGGATGGTTCTGGACTTCTAGAGCAGATCCGGAACTTCTTCCGGACGCACTGGTTAGAGGGTTGGAGACAGTTCGGTCGGATGGTTCGTGACTTCTAGAGATCTGGACCTTCCTCCGAACGGACCGTTTGGATGGCTCGGGTGTAATACCCAAATTAGACGACCAGGTATTTGCCCAGCATTCATGCATACATGGCATTCATCATTCTATATAAACACCCGCACACACACACCTTATTAAAACTAAAATACCATATGATGAAACTTTATTGAATATGTACATATCTCATCCTCGATGGATATTCTAGCAAACACCAATCAACTTATTCGAAGTATCGAATAACGATTGTAGCTCTAGTAGGAGGGTGGATCCACGATTCCCTCTCGAGGAGCTACTAGGTTAACTTTCCCCTCTTCTCCCCGGAACTTTCGCCCAAGTCAATTGGAATCCTTAACTCAATTTAGGGTTGAAAATCAGGTCGGACGCGAGGGTTAAAACTGGTATCATCCAAACAAGTATTGACCCCGAGGGTGAACCCTTCCCCAAAACCCTGCTTTTAGCCTTGAAAATACAAACCCTAATCCCATGCCGAACCTTGGATGTTGTGCAGTCCGCAAGACCTAGGGTTGAGAGCAAATTGGAGAAAAGGGACTAAATCGTAATTAAGCACTTAGGCCAGTTCCTGTGGATGAACATTTGCCAAAAGTTTATAATCAGCCTTGAATATGTAAATTCTGGTCATATGCCAAATTTTGAAAAGTTTGGAGGCCCGCAGGACTTAGTTGCAATTCAAAACCGATATTAGGTCAAAAGATGAATTTGAATTGAGACCTAGCTCAAAACATACTCAAACCAGTTCAAATTCTTACAGTAGGTTCCACATAATGTTGCAAAGATCCTGTCAAAATTTCAGAATTTTTGGTGCAATTTTCGTACATAAAATAACGTTGTTTGCATCACTGGTATTAAAGAAATTACAAACCCTAAATTAAAATCGGGCCGAAACCCGTCGGCCCATTTCCATCCCGCCAGCCCGTCTCCTCTTCCCCCCCTGCGCTCGGGACCCACCTGGCGGTCCCTCCTGCTCCCTGCCGCCGCGGGCCCACGCGCCAGGCCCCTTCGTCCACGTCGCGTCCGCCCGTTCGCCTCGGTGGCCGGTGCGCCGCCCCGACAAGCTACCTCCCGACCGCGCTGCCCTATAAAACCCGTCCCGTTCCGACCGGCCGCTCGCCCATCCTCCTCCTTCAACCCTAGCGCCACCTCTCCCCTCTCCTGCTCCCGTGCCGAAGCCCCTCGCCGCCGCGTTCGTCTCCGCCCCCGGCAGCAACTCCGGCGAGCCTGTGTAGCAGCTCCGATCTTCGCCCGAGGAGCCCCCTTCGTCGGTGACCGAGAAGCTCCGCCACCGGCCTCCGTCGTTAGCTCCATCCCGACCACCCCCGACATCTTCGAGCAGCTCAGTGAGCTCACAGACTCGAAGAAGGAGACCATCCGGCTCACGAAGCAACGCAAGATCAGGGATCCTACGATTGAGGCAAGCAGAGCTTGTTGCATCTTTGCATTGTTACTTATATACTTTACTTGATTATATGTTGGTGTGTGGATCGCTGCTTGGAATGTGTGGTTTCGATTCGGTTCAGTAAACTAGCATGTTAGGACGGGTTGTCTGTTGTGTCCAGCGATGGCTGGGAATTGATCCGGTGCGTCTACTAACTTGAACCTACTAATGTGAGATGTGAGAGCCGAGGGTGTGCTCGATGGATACGGTTGATAGGTTCTACCCTCCTGAGGAGATTCCACTCGACGGATACGGTTGGTAGGTTTCTACCATCCTGAGGTGATTCCGCTCGACGGATACGGTTGGTAGGTTCTATCATCCTGAGGTGATTTCATCGTAGCATTTCCCTTATCACCGTGTGGACGTTAGCGGAAATCTCTGCCATGGACGTTTCGTATGGTAAGCCTCGGTCACGTGGAGATTAGCTACCTCCGGGTGAAGAGCACTGGTTATTTCCATGGGGATGTATTTGCCGGTAACGATCCGAGAGATTAAGTGAATGTGTGCCATGATGGCTCGTTGCCAATGTGCGATGTGGGCTGTCCCAAGTGAGTGGGAAGTGGCAAGTGAGTGCCATGTTGCCTATCTATCGAGGTGTCTAGTTGGCAAGTGAGTGCCGCTATACCCATCCATTGTCAATATTGCGATCTAGGTTGTCCCAAGTGAGTGGGAAATGGCAAGTGAGTGCCATGTTGCTTACCCTTCGAAGTGTGTAAATGGCAAGTGAGTGCCTATATGTCCATTAATGGAAATGTGTGAATTTTGAGCTGTGAGTTATCATCTATGGTTGACCTCCTTTCTGTCAATGAGATATTTGTATGCTGGTACCCTTTCAGCTTGAGTTATGTCATGTTTAATTACTGCTATACTAGTATGTGCAGGATATTTAATCAAGCACGAATAAGTCTTGCGAGTACGTTTGTACTCACCTAGGTTATTCCTAGAGCTTGCAGGTGAGCCGGTGGTTGAAGATTATTTTGATGATGCCTGAAATTGCGTTTCCTCGGTTGTGTTCGACTCATGGGATAGATTGTAGCTTTTGGGTCAGCGGTCACTGTACCGCTGTGGGACTCATTTACCTTGTTTCCGCTGTCGTTTAACTTCTCCGTACTCGGATATGTTTTCGGTTATGGCCGAATGATGTAATGTGTTGTCCCATCGTGAACAGTTACTAGTAATATCATGTTCGTAGAGCTTTGTCGTGATATCCGAGTTGTTATCCGAGTTGCCCATGTACAATGCGTGTGTGTGATGAAGTATGTGGGCAATGGTGCAGCGGTATTATTGCGTGTCAGGATTGCGTTTCGTGATGGCAGAGGTGAGCGAACCACTAGTCCTGTGTAGCTTTGGCTGAGTCAATCCAGGGGATTCATCCCGTACTCGTTAAGTCTCCTACGACCGTCACGCCTCGTGCTGACGGCAGAGCAGAGCTGGAACTCCCAGAGTTCGCACTTCGTGGCTAGGTTAGGTTGAGGGGATGCATATCCCGGGCTCTAGTCCTCCTATGACTATCGCGGAGCGCAGGCCTATCACGTGGTATTACCCCTTCACTGGCATCTGGAATCTACAGGTGGTTCTGGGAAGATTGGTCGCTTCCGGCCGGCTCGCACGTGGCGGGTGTCGGGTCATTCCGCCTTGGTGCGTACGGCGCAGGTACCGTGCCACCGGGCTGACGAGTCCTTCGGTCCTTGGCGACTTCGCGTTCCCTTAATCATATGTGGATCCCAGGTCCGTGACATCGGGACGGTCCGGTCGGATGATTCGGGACTTGTAGAGGAGATCTGGACCTTCTTCCTTACGGACTGCTTGGAGGGCATGGGACGGTCCGGTCAAATGGTTCTGGACTTCTAGTGGAGATCCGGACCGTCTTCTCGACGAAGCGTTTTAATGGTTGGGGACGGTTCGATCGGACGGTTCGGGACTTTTATAGGAAATCCGGACCATCTTCCGGATGGACCGTTTGGATTGTTGGGGAAGATCCGGTCGGATGGTTCGTGACTTGTAGAGGAGATCCAGACGGACCGTTTGGATGGTCAGGACGGTCCGGTCGGATGGTTCGGGACTTCTACAGGAGATCCGGACCATTTTCTAGATGGACCGTTTGGATTGTTCGGGACGGTCCGGTCAGATGTTTCTGGACTTCTAGAGCAGATCGGGAGCTTCTTCCATACGCACAGTTTAGAGGGTTGGAGACACTTCGGTCGGATGGTTTGGGACTTCTAGAGGAGATCCGGACCTTCTTCCGGACGGACCGTTTGGATGGTTCAGGACAGACCGTTCTGATGGTTCGTGACTTCTACAGGAGATTCGGACCTTCTTCTGGACGGATTATTTAGAGTGTATGGGACGGTCCGTCGGATGGTCCGGACGGACCGGTTGGGGGGTTTGAGACGGTCCGATCAGATGGTTCTGGACTTCTAGTGGAGATCCGGACCGTCTTCTGGACGGAGCGTTTTGATGGTAGGGGACGGTCCGGTCGGACGGTTCGGGACTTTTATAGGAGATCTGGACAGACCGTTTGGATGGTTCAGGATGGTCCGGTCGGATGGTTCGGGACTTCTAGAGGAAATCCGGACAGACCGTTTGGATGGTTCGGGACGGTCCGGTCGGATGGTTCGGGACTTCTACAGGAGATCCGGACCATTTTCTGGATGGACCGTTTGGATTGTTCAGGATGATCCGGTTGGACGGTTCTGGACTTCTAGAGCAGATCCGGACCTTCTTCCAGATGTACTATTTAGAGGGTTCGAGACAATTCGGCCAGATGGTTCGGGACTTCTAGAGGAGACCCGGACCTTCTTTCGGATGGACCGTTTGGATGGTTCGGGACGGTCTGGTCGGATGGTTCGTGACTTCTAGAGGAGATCTGGACCTTCCTCCGGATCGACCGTTTGGATGGTTCGGGACGGTCCGGTTGGATGGTTCGGGACTTGTAGAGGAGATCCGGACCTTCTTCCGGACGGACTGCTTGGAGGGTATGGGCCGGTCCGGTCGGATGGTTCTATACTTCTAGTGGAGATCCGGACCGTCTTCTAAATGGAGCGTTTTGATGGTTGGGGACGGTCCGGTCGGACGGTTCGGCACTTTTATAGGAAATGCGGACCATCTTCGGATGGACCGTTCGGATGATTAGGGAAGATCCGGTCGGATGGTTCGTGACTTGTAGAGGAGATCCGGACGGACCGTTTGGATGGTTCGGGACGGTCCGATCGGATGGTTCGGGACTTCTATAGGAGATCCGGACCATTTTCTGGACAGACCGTTTGGATTGTTCGGGACAGTCCGGTCGAATGGTTCTGGACTTCTAGAGCAGATCCGGACCTTCTTCCGGACGCACTGGTTAGAGGGTCGGAGACAGTTCGGTCGGATGTTTCGGGACTTCTAGAGGAGATCCGGACGTTCCTCCGGACGGACCGTTTGGATGGTTTGGGACAGACCGTTCTGATGGTTCGTGACTTCTACAGGAGATCCGGACCTTCTTCCGGAAGGACCATTTGGATGGTTGGGAAAGGTCCGATCGGATGGTTCATGACTTCTAGAGGAGATTTGGACCTTCTTCCGGACGGACCGTTTTGATGGTTTGGGAAGGTCCGGTCGGATGGTTTGGGACTTCTACAGGAGATCCCAACCTTCTTCCAGACGGACCGCTGGGATGGTTGGGGATGATCCGGTCGGATGCTTCGGATGGACCGTTTCGAAAGTTCAGGATGGTCCAGTCGGATGGTTCTGGGCTTCTAGAGGAGATCCGGACCTTTTTCCGGACGGACCGCTTGGATGGTTTGGGACGGTCCGGTCAGATGGTTCGGGACTTCTACAGGCGATCCAGACCTTTTTCCAGTCAAACCATTTGGAGGGTTCGGGACTTCTACAGGAGATCTGGTCGGATGGTTTGGGACGGTGCGGTTGGATGGTCCACACAAACCGTTTGGAGTGTTCAAGAAGGTCCAGTAGGATGTTTCTGGGCTTCTAGAGGAGATCCGGACCTTCTTCTGGACGGATTGTTTGGACGGTTCGGCCGGAAGTTTCGGGACTTCTAGAGGAGATCTGGACCTTCTTCCGGACTGTGCGTTTAGAGGGTTCGGGACGGTCCGTTTGGACGGTCTGGTCGAAGGGTTAGGACTTCTAGAGGAGATCTAGACCTTCTTCCGGACAGACCGTTTGGAGGGTTCGGGACGGTCCGGGCGGATGGTTCAGGACTTCTAGAAGAGATCGAACCTCCTTCCGGATGGACCATGTGGAGGGTTCGAGACGGTCCGTTTGGATGGTCCGGTCGGAGGGTTCGGGACTTCTAAAGATCCGGTCCTTCTTCTGGACGGACCGTTTGGAGGGGTCGGGACGTCCCATCGGACAGTCTGGTCGGAGGATCAGGACTTCTAGAGGAGATCCGGACCTTCTTCCGGACGGACCGTTTGGAGGGTTCGGGACGGTCCGATCGGAGGGTTCGGGACTTCTAGAGGAGATCCAGACATTTTTCCGGACGGACCGTTTGGAGGCTTCGGGACGGTCTGTTTGGACGGTCCGGTCGGAGGGTTTAGGACATCTAGAGGAGATCTGAACAAGCTTCCTGACAGACAGTTTGGTGCACTCGGGCCAGTCCGTTTCGACAGTCCGGTCGGTCGGTTTAGGACATCTAGATGAGATCTTTCGGACGTACCATTTGGAGGGTTCGGGACGCTCCGTTCGAACGGTCCGGTCCGAGGGTTCGGGACTTTTATAGGAGATCCGGACATTCATCTGGACGATCCGACTGGATGGACCGGTACGGTCCGTTTGGAGGGTCCAGGACGGTCGGGCTGGACGGTTTGGTCGGATTGTTCGGGACTGCTATTGGATATCCAGACCTTCTTCCGGACGGACCCTTTGGAGGGTTCGAGATGGTCCGTTTGGACGGTCCGGTCGGAGGTTTCGGGACTTCTAGAGGAGATCCGGACCTTTTGCCGGACGAAGTGTTTGCAGGGTTTGAGACAGTCCGTTTGGACAGTCTGGTCGGAGGGTTGGGACTTCTAGAGGAGATCCGGACATTCTTCCAGACGGACCGTTTGGAGGGCTTGAGACGGTCCGGTCGGACGGTTTGGGACCTCTAGATGAGGTCCGGACCTCCTTCCGGACGGACCGTTTGGTGTGTTCGGGAGGGTCCGTTTGACGGTCTGGTCGGACGGTCGGGACTTCTAAAGGAGATCCAGAATTTCTTCTGGATAGACTGTTTGGAGGGTTCTAAATTGTCCAGTTGAATGATTTGGGACTTCTAGAGGAGATCCGGAGCTCGTTCCGGACAGACCATTTGGAGGGTTCGGGACGTTCCGTTTGGACGGTCTAGTCGGAGGGTCGGGACTTCTAGAGGAGATCCGGACCTTCTTCCGGACAGACCGTTTGGATGGCTCAGGACAGACCATTCTGATGGTTCGTGACTTCTACAGGAGATCCGGACCTTCTTCTGGACGGATTATTTGGAGTGTATGGGACGGTCCGTCGGATGGTCCGGACGGACCGTTTGGGGGGTTTGAGACGGTCCGGTCGGATGGTTCCGGACTTCTAGTGGAGATCCGAACCGTCTTCTGGACGGAGCGTTTTGATGGTAGGGGACGGTTCGGTCGGACGGTTCGGGACTTTTACAGGATATCTGGACGGACCGTTTGGATGGTTCAGGATGGTCCGGTCGGATGGTTCAGGACTTCTAGAGGAGATCCGGGCGGACCGTTTGGATGGTTCGGGACGGTCCGGTCGGATGGTTTGGGACTTCTACAGGAGATCCGGACCATTTTTGGACGGACCGTTTGGATTGTTCACGACGATCCGGTTGGATGGTTCTGGACCTCTAGAGCAGATCCGGACCTTCTTCCAGACGTACTATTTAGAGGGTTCGAGACAATTCGGCCGGATGGTTCGGGACTTCTAGAGGAGACCCGGACCTTCTTCCGGACGGACCGTTTGGATAGTTCGGGACGGTCTGGTCGGATGGTTCGTGACTTCTAGAGGAGATCTGGACCTTCCTCCGGACAGACCGTTTGGATGGTTCGGGACGGTCCAGTCGAATGGTTCGGGACTTGTAGAGGAGATCCAGACCTTCTTCCGAACGGACTGCTTGGAGGGTATGGGCCGGTCCGGACGGATGGTTCTATACTTCTAGTGGAGATCCGGACCGTCTTCTGGACGGAGTGTTTTGATGGTTGGGGATGGTCCGGTCGGACGGTTCGGCACTTTTATAAGAAATGCGGACCATCTTCGGATGGACCGTTTGGATGGTTGGGGAAGATCCGGTCGGATGGTTCGTGACTTGTAGAGGAGATTCGGACGGACCGTTTGGATGGTTCGGGACGGTCCGATCGGATGGTTCGGGACTTCTATAGGAGATCCGGACCATTTTCTGGACAGACCGTTTGGATTGGTCGGGACAGTCCGGTCGGATGGTTCTAGACTTCTAGAGCAGATCCGGAACTTCTTCCGGACGCACTGGTTAGAGGGTTGGAGACAGTTTGGTCGGATGTTTCGGGACTTCTAGAGGAGATCCGGACGTTCCTCCGGACATACCGTTTGGATGTTTTGGGACAAACCGTTCTGATGGTTCGTGACGTCTACAGGAGATCCGGACCTTCTTCCGGAGGACCGTTTGGATGGTTGGGGAAGGTCCGGTCGGATGGTTCATGACTTCTAGAGGAGATTTGGACTTTCTTCCGGACGGACCGTTTTGATGGTTTGGGAAGGTCCGGTCGGATGGTTTGGGACTTCTACAGGAGATCCCAACCTTCTTCCAGACGGACCGCTGGTATGGTTGGGGACGATCCGGTCGGATGCTCCGGATGGACCGTTTCGAAAGTTCAGGATGGTCCAGTCGGGTGGTTCTGGGCTTCTAGAGGAGATCCGGACCTTTTTCGGACGGACCGCTTGGATAGTTTGGGACGGTCTGGTCGGATGGTTCGGGACATCTACAGGCGATCCAGACCATTTTCCAGTCGAACCGTTTGGATGGTTGGGGACGGTCCGGTCATATGGTTCGGGACTTCTACAGGAGATTTGGTCGGATGGTTTGGGACGGTGCGGTCGGATGGTCCACACAAACCGTTTGGAGTGTTCAAGAAGGTCCAGTAGGATGGTTCTGGGCTTCTAGAGGAGATCCAGACCTTCTTCCGGACGGATTGTTTGGACGGTCCGGCCGGAGGTTTTGGGACTTCTATAGGAGATCTGGACCTTCTTCCGGACTGTGCGTTTAGAGGGTTCGGGACGGTCCGTTTGGATGGTCTGGTCGAAGGGTTAGGACTTCTAGAGGAGATCTAGACCTTCTTCCGGACAGATCGTTTGGAGGGTTCGGGACGGTCCGGGCGGATGGTTCAGGACTTCTAGAGGAGAATGAACCTCCTTCCGGACGGACCATGTGGAGCGTTCGAGACGGTCCGTTTGGATGGTCCGGTCGGAGGGTTCGGGACTTCTAAAGATCCGGTCCTTCTTCTGGATGGACCGTTTGGAGGGTTCGGGACGTCCCATCGGACAGTCTGGTCGGAGGATCAGGACTTCTAGAGGAGATCCGGACCTTCTTCCGGACGGACCGTCGGAGGGTTCGGGACTTCTAGAGGAGATCCAGACATTTTTCCGGACGGACCGTTTGGAGGCTTCGGGACGGTCTGTTTGGACGATCCGGTCGGAGGGTTCAGGACATCTAGAGGAGATCTGAACAATCTTCCTGATGGACAGTTTGGTGCATTCGGGCCAGTCCGTTTCGACGGTCCAGTCGGTCGGTTTAGGACATCTAGACGAGATCTTCCGGACGTACTGTACTACCCAAATTCAACGATTAGGTTTCTGCCTTGCATTCATACATACATGTCATCATTCCCACCCACGCCTTATTTAAACTTGGATGTGGTATGATTATATTTTATAGAATACGTACATATCTCATCCTCGGTAGATATTTTAGCAAACACCAATCAACTTATTTGGGTTAGCAAACCAGGGCTTTAGCAATGTTAGGAGAAAGAGGTCTAGAGTTCCTTGGTTGGGACCATTCACCCTCAATACCTTCCCAAGGGAGATCCAAACGTTACATGAAATGATAGCTCAATGGAAACTCCGAATTCAAACCCTAACGAGATAAAAACTAGGGCTAAGTAAATGGGCAAGTGAATATGCATAAAAAGTTGCCAAACCTTGGGAATAGCCATGAATATGGAAATGTTAGCTCCATGCCAAATTTCAAAATTTTTGGAAAAGTTTAGGACCTAGTTCTAGTTCAACCCCATTTTGAGCCCTAGTTGAATTTGAATTCAAATCTAGGCCAAACAGTCTCCAAATGAGTTCAAAATTTTATGAGAGGTTCTATATTTGTTTACAAGCATCCTGTAAAAATTCTAGCTCATTTGGAGGTCGTTTGAATGCACATTCGAATTGGAAAAGAATTCAGCTGAAATTTAAAAAGAAAATGAAAAAGAGAAAGGAGAAGGGCTGCCAGGCCGAGGCCTGTTGGGCCCATGCGGTCGGCTCGGTAACCCCGCTGGCGCCCCGCGCTCTCTCTCCCCTCTCCTTGTCGCGCGGGCCCCCTCTGTCAGCCCCGCACCCCTCCTCTCTCTCTGCCGCACGGGCCCCGCTTGCCAGGACCCGACCTCCACGCCTCCGGCGCCGAGTGGCCGAGGTGGGCGACGGATCCACCCACCGACTGTCCGAAGCCGCGCCGCCCTTTAAATACGCCGCCTCGACAGCCCCGCTCTCCCTCTCCTCTATCTGAAAACCCTAGACTCTCCCCGGTGCCTTGCCTCCCCGCACCGCCGTTTTCTTCTTCGAGCTCGGCCTCTGCTCCGGCGAGCAATTCCCCGCACCCCGGTGAGCCCCGACCTCCCCCGAGTTGCTCTTGAGCTTGTTTCCCTCCTCGGTAACCTCCCTTGCTCCTCTTTTGTTCAGATCTGAGCCTCTAGAGCCACCGCTACCTCCTCCTTCCCCGAGTCCGGCAGCAACTCCGGCGAGCCCTCGCGCTCGTTCTGGTGAACCTCGGGTTACATCTTCTAACCTCAGAGCTTCGTCTCCTCCTCCCTAACCTTCCTCCGCCTTCCCCTTTTCAGATCCGAGCCCGGAAGCTCGTCGCCGACGACACCCGACGCCCTCCGCCGCTCCTCGCCGTCGCAAGCCCAATCCCGAGCTCCTCCATCCCCTCCGAGCATGGTATCAACCCCGGGGTGAGCTCCTCTCTCTTTTTCCATCCCCGGCCAAGCATGCCGAAGCCCCTAGCCCCCCCGAGCCTTCTCCAGCGAGCCTCTGGTGAGAGCTCCGTCGTCCCGAGCGCCGCCGGCCACTTCCAGAGAAAGAAAAGAGAGAGAGAGGGTTAAGCCACGTGGCCTCTGGTGATTGGTTGCGGAAACCCAGTCAGCAGCTGACTGGGCTTGCTTTGTCCAGTCAGCACTGGCCAGGGGGACCCACCGGTCAGCTGGTGCGTTTAAAATCCAGAAATCCGTGTAGCATCTCGGGTATACTTAGCAATTAGGGTTTCGTGGTCAGAGAGGAGATTAGGGTTAGGGTTTTGTGCAGATTTTGAAACGGCGATAACTTTTGAACCGTAGATTGGATTTTAGCAAATTTTATATCGTTGGAAAGCTTATGAAATTTCCTACATTTTGGCTGGAACAAAACTTCAAAATTTGAAATGCCAAATCTGGATTAGATTGAGTTTAGGTATACTCGTCCCTCCCGAGCGTCGTTCTTCGACGATTCATAACTTGATGCTCATAACCCCGAATCAAACGATCCCAATTGCGTTAGTCTCATATTCCAAAGCACTTCCATATTATAAATATTTGAGGTCATGATCCTCCAGCATGAGTAACAACTTTCAAACCCTAGCTCGCAATCGGATGAATCTTAACATGCATGTAGGTTAGGACAACCATTTAACCTTCACGAGTTCAATTGGGAAACCCTCGCTAACATGGACTTGTAGCATTAGTAGATTGTTTTAGAGATCCATTCCTTGCATCAACCCTCATGCATACATGCTGGACTCATTACTTTCATTTATCGTTTTGTTTCCGGTATCGTTCGTTGCTCGCAACAGAGCTCGAAGAAGGAGACCACCAGGCTCACTATTCACCGCAAGACCAGGCGCAACTTGAGCAAGGCAAGCAGAGCTTGTTGCATCTTTTAATTGTCATTACCTGCTTTACTTATCTATATGTTGATGTGTGGATCGTTGTTCGGAAATTGTGGTCAAGTTCGGTTAAACTAGCATGTTAGGATGTGCTGTAAGTTATGTCTAGCTATGGTTGAAATTAACCTGATACACTAAATATTTGAACCTACTAAGGTGAGATGTGAGAGCCGAAGGGAAAGTGTCTGATGGATAAAGTTGGTATCATTTGGAATGCATGTTGCGACCAGGTGTAAGGAGAGTGTTGTCGCGATACCAACCCTGAGGTGACTCCATCGTGATTACTCCCCTTGTCACGCGTGGACGTTAGCGACATCGAGGCTGGGGTGTAGTTGAGGTAAGTCTAAGACCCTTGGAGCCTTGCAACCTCCAAGGGATAAGGCACTCTTTACACTCAGGGTGATCGATTGCCGGTAACGATCTGAGAGATTAATAAATGTGTTGTCATGATGGCTCACTGTTAATGTGGATGTGTGAACTATCCCAAGTGGTTGGGAAATGGCAAGTGAGTGCCACTGTACTTGTGAACTGAGGAGCACATGTAACTAGTGAGTGCCATCATGATCATCCATTAAGATGTATGAAATCTGAACTGTGAGTTACTTCCCATGGTTACCTTCCCTCTGTTAGTACAATGCTTGTATGATTGTACCTTGCTAGCTCAAGATGCACCATGTTTTATTACTGCTATACTAGCATGTGTAGGACATCTAATCAAGCACGAATAAGTCTTGCGAGTACCTCGTACTCACTTAGGATATTCCTAGGTCATTGTAGGTGAGCCAGTGGTCGAGGATTACTTCGAGGATGTTTAATCACTTGGTTTTCTTGGTTGGCTATCGACGCATGGGATTTTGGTTGGTTTTTGCTCAGCGGTCGATGCGCCGCTGTGGGACTCACTTAACTTTCTTCCGCTGTCGTTTGAACACTTTACATTTGGATATGTTTCCGGTTATCACCGAATGATGTAAACTAAATAGTTCACAACGTGGACAGCTAGTAGTATTATCGTATCATAGTGGTTCGTGTGATGATATGCTTGCTATCCAACATATGCCCCCACCTCCCGTCTGTCATGCGTGTATGTTGAAATGGGGAGTGTGGTTGGGTGCATATGGAGGAACTTGTTATTTTATTCCGAATCAAGTGAAGTGCAAAGTGAATGAACGGTCCATTGCCAAAGTGAGTCATACGCATTGTGGCGTATGTGTTTGGAATCGTGATCCCTTAATCAGGCCGTGGTGAGTCATACGCATTGTGTCGTATGCATGTCGCACGGGGCGGGGGTGGGCCATAGTCCGTCGCAGGTAGCGGCTATGGTCACCATCTTCACTTGTTGTGAATTCCTTGATTTGGATTAAAATACCGGGTCCCTCACACGTACCATTTGGAGGGTTCGGGACGCTCCGTTCGAACGGTCCGGTCCGAGGGTTCGGGATTTGTATAGGAGATCTGGACATTCATCTAGACGATCCGACTGGATGGTTTGGTACGGTCCGTTTGGAGGGTCCAGGACGGTCGGGCTGGATGGTTTGGTCGGATTGTTCGGGACTGCTATTGGATATCCAGACCTTCTTCCGGACGGACCCATTGGAGGGTTCGAGATGGTCCATTTGGACGGTCCGGTCGGAGGTTTCGGGACTTCTAGAGGAGATCCGGACCTTCTACCGGACGAAGCGTTTGCAGGGTTCGAGACAGTCCGTTTGGACGGTCTGGTCGGAGGGTTGGGACTTCTAGAGGAGATCCAGACATTCTTCCAGACGGACCGTTTGGAGGGCTTGAGACGGTCCGGTCGGATGGTTTGGGACTTCTAGAGGAGGTCCGGACCTCCTTCCGGATGGACCGTTTGGAGTGTTCAGGACGGTCCGTTTGACGGTCTAGTCGGTGGGTCGGGACTTCTAAAGGAGATCCAGAACTTCTTCTGGACAGACTGTTTGGAGGGTTCTAAATTGTCCAGTTGAATGATTTGGGACTTCTAGAGGAGATCCGGAGCTCGTTCCGGACAGACCATTTGGAGGGTTCGGGACGTTCCGTTTGGACGGTCTAGTCGGAGGGTCGGGACTTCTAGAGGAGATCCGGACCTTCTTCCGGACGGACCATTTGGATGGTCCGGGACGGTCCGATCGGATGGTTCAGGACTTCTACAAGAGATCCAGACGTCCTTCCAGATGGTCCGTTTGGAGGGTTCGGGACGGTCCGTTTGGATGGTTCGGGGCGGTCCGGTCGAATGGTTCGGAAGTTCTACAGCAGATCTAGACGTCCTTCCAAACGGACCATTTGGAGGATTCAGGACGCTCCGTTTGGACAGTCCGGTCGGAGGATTCGGGACATCTAGAGGAGATCCGGACCTTCTTTGGGACATAGCGTTTGGAGGGATTCGGGATGGTCCGTTTCGACGGTTTGGTCAGAGGGTTCAGGATGGTCCGTTTGGACGGTCTGGTCGGAAGGTTCGGGACTTCTACAAGAGATCTGGACCTTGTTCAGGACGGACCGTTTGTAGGGCTCGGGACGGTCCGGTTGGAGGGTTCGGGACTTCTAGAGGAGATCCAAACCTTTTTCTGAATGAACCGTTTGGAGGGTTCGGGATAGTCCGGTCCAAGGGTCGGTACTTGTATAGGTGATCCGGTGATGCAGGAAAAGCAATGAGCAATAGCATTCATCATGCATACGACAAACCGAGGATGGTTTGTTTTGAAGAAAGAGAGGATGATGCGGGCGTATTAGTGGCCAATTGTATTTATCAACATGACTCTTTATATTGGAAAAAAGTGCTAAGGCTCATTGATTAATATTATCAGACACTTGTTGAGCTATACAAGTCCAAAGTGAAGATGAGATGTGCTAGCGTCTAGTGGGAGGAGAGGGAGGAAGGACTGCAGCACAAATCAAAATACACAAGTGTCAACATACATATTTGGAACATATATTGAGTCTACTTTCCAACGAATCAAACGATGCATGATTTGGAGCTTCCTAGAGAAAGTTATGGCCATGGAAGTAAAGGTAGCACGAGCTGTCTCAGAGTGCACGTAAGAATTGACATACTTGAAGAATCCGGAGCTTATATGTCACGGACCCGGAATAGCATATGATTAGGGGAACGCGAAGTTGCCAAGGACCGAAGGACTCGCCAACCCGGTGGCACGGTACCTGCGCCGTACGCACCAAGGTAGAGCGATCCGACACCCGCCACGTGCGAGCCGGCCGGAAGCGACCACTCTTCCCAAAACCACATACGATTCCGTAATCCGGTGAAGAGTCAGAGTCGTTCCCGAATCCTACTACGACAAATAAGGTCGGAGAAGCCCGGCGGTTCTACCCACACCCTAACCTAGCTCGGAAGCTAGTGGGTCACTCGAAAGCCCGGTAGAACACGCCCACACCCTGCCTGGCCGGCACAGCATCTCAGCCAGCGGGTCACTCAACCAACACCTGCTCGACTCAGTAGAAAATGGTACGGCCTCGGTCCTTCACGGCATACCCATACACTTCATATCATACACGCACGGTGCAGGGGTAGCCTGAATTAACAACTCGGATATCATCACAAAGCTCTAAGGTACGATATTACTACTAATAGTCCACGATGGGACAACATATTACATCAGTCGGTTATCACCGGAAACATATCCGAGTACGGAGAAACTTAA